>JAQFYQ010000229.1:0-19414 GCA_034694885.1 Buchholzia appendiculata | reverse complement strand
AGCGTGCGCGCTCCACGCACGCGCAGCACACGCCCAGCAGGTTGCGGTTGCAAAAAACCTCCATGTGAATCCACCTTAACCGCGACCGTCACGGCCACAGTCGTCGAGATTCACAGCCACGGACGCAACATTCTGTCGCGTAGAATCAACACATTTCGTTTATCTTCAGCGCATGAAGACCATAGGCGGCGCCAGACATTTTCATTGGGGGGGGGAGTGAATTTTTTGACGAATGGGGGGGGGGGTAGCAGCGTACCAAAACATGTTGACGAGCGGGGGGAGCTTCGCAACAACATTTATTGACGAGCGGGGGGGGGGTCAGCGGTGCTCCAAAATATTTGGGGGCCTTGGTCGCCTTTTTGGGGACAAAACACAGTAATAAAATTTGTTTTCAAAACATTTGGGGGTGGGGGCGAGGGGCTGACCTCTCCCAAGTCCCTGATACGCACCGCCTATGATGAAGACTACATTTGAAATTGAGCGAATATTTTCGGACTAACATCTGAAAGCAATTTGAAGTTTCTCAAAAATTAAATCAGCTTTTGCAACAGCCCCCAGCAGGGTCCCTTCCTTCATTTGGCTCTCGGCACTCCCAGGCCAATTTTCACTACTCCCCCGCAGGGGATATAATTTTTGTGTGATTTTTTGTAAAAATACACAATTGGATACTGTTTGACACTCCATCTAAAAACAAGAGGTGTGCACATATTACCAAATTAGAGATTTTAAAATTATTTCAATTTTGGGTCAATCGTCCTTGATGCAATCGTCCTATAAATTCGAAAAACGGAAAATTGCTGAGCGAGTTCATACTCAGTCAGACCATTGCCAGGATTTCATTCGGGGGGATTTGACTTCCAAAATATTTTGACGACGCTTCTTAATTTTGTTTTACATGGGGAGGGTTGCAGTATCGAAACGATGTCTTTCAAGAAAATGACACAAAATAATTATTATATATTTGAAGAAACGTTTTTATTTAGAAATATGACTCGTAATCTCCCCTCCCTTCGCTACGACCCTAAACTCAAACGAAGACTAAGAGGTTGCCGCCATTTTATGGTCTTTAGGGTCAGTTCCATCCCATATTTTTTTCAAAAATAAGACTTCTGCTTACAATTTTGACCTAGCATTTATAGGTGATTCTGGATAGCTATTTATCAAAAAAAATTATGCTTATTGAAATTGTCTCAGTTCAGTGATGATGAGCAATAAACATTGAGATAATTCTGACAGTGTAAAATGCTAAAAAAAACAACGTAGATTTAGTGGTAACTGTTCCGTATTCAACTGCCCGTTCACCGTGTATCAATCTTCTTGGTATTGTGATGATATGGTGAGTATCTATTCATCCTGGATTGTGATCATTCATCTTCTTCATGAAGCGTAGACAATATTAACTCCCATAACAAAGTACAAATAGAGACACATGAGAGCCTTTGGCTTTAGTATTATGCCGATTAATGTACCAAGCGAGTGAAAATGCTATCAATAAATCTATCAGCCCGATCACCCATAGGATATTGGTCACCTTTCTGTGTAAAACGATTAAAGTGCGAGTATCAAATGTCTCCATTAAAATGTATACATTTTCCAATGTTTGTAGAAGGGTGAGTGATAAATTACAGTACCGTCACATCTCAGCTGCTTCCTACTTGTCAAAGAAGACCACTGAGAATGAGAGAACAAAATTACTCACCGTAGTTGTCAGTATTGGTGGCCACCAGATCAGTCTCGTTCCGATTCTGCAGCAAATGTCAAAATCCATATGATACTAAATTATATGTAAAAATTCAAACGAAAACCGTTGGAATTGTGGAAAACGAATTAGTTTTCGGGCTCAGTTTTTGTCACTGAATTACCGCAGTAGAAGCGTAATATAATGTAACAAATGACATATTAATCAAACAAGCACATAATATACAATCCTGGCTCTATACACTAGCAGTCAAAAGATCTTTTGTAGACTTATTTTCAATATTGCAAATGTAAATTGACGCAGTCAGTCAATGTACGTCAAGGTTTCGATACTCCTATTTGCCTTCAAGGTACCTGCAAACTAAATTCTCTTGTAAAAGCCTAGACATTTCAAATGCACTTTAAAATGATTCATTGAATCTAATGGCTGCAGGTGATATTAAATATAATCTACAAATAGGTTACTGTATCGGAAGAACACCATATAACAATTATAGGAACTGTAGGTCAGGTGTTTAGCCTTAATTAAATATACTTTACTATTATTAGTGACGTGGGGCTTGGCCGTATAGTTGCACTTAGTATCCAATTTCAAATCCTTCGCCTTGGCATTTCGGGTTCTTTACCATGCAATTAGAATTGAAATTTCAGCCTTTAGCTCTTTCCTTGGCCTTGGGGTTAGTCCTTGTTTCCATCCATGAACATTGCATGTTAGTAGTGTATAATAGCCGTTACCCAAATTTGTCTTTCCACTAACTTTGAGTACAAAACAAAGTTAACGTGGGTCACTTTATTACGTGTTAACGTGGGCCAATTATTTCAACTGTAACATTTTTTGAAAGGGTTGAGAAGCAATATTAGTTAAACTCAGGGGAGTGTCGAGATATGTGACATCATTATTTAGGGGTGGAGGTGTCACGGGGTGTGACAGTTTGCAACAAAGAAGGGGGGGGGGGTCAAAATGGTGAAAACGGTGTGACATCATATTTGAATTGCCCCTTCAATCTACACATTGTAAGCATGAAACATGTCTAGGGCAACTTAAAGCAGTAAAATATGAAATGACAAGAGTGATAGAAATGGTCGCGTGTCAAGTCGGATCAGCATTTGGTGACCCGATCCGACCCTACCCGACACGCCAAATTTCCAAAAAACACGGACTCGATCCAAACGGACCTGACCCGACTAACCCCGACCCGCTCGTCGATACCAGCTTTTACTTTTTATTCCGAAAAATCAAAGAATAAGTATTTGTACTATGTATGTTTCAGTATATGTACTTTTATGTGCACGTAATAAGTATACATGTATTAATATTTTTATGTGTGCAAACCGAGGACTCTTCATAATTTGTCACTATAAATAATATACAACATTTTTAGTACAAAATGACGTTTAGATATAATATTGAGAATCCTTCAGTCTGGTCATCAAAATATGCATCCTGGGCATCCATCCCCGAGAATATCAATAGATAAAACGTTAAATCGTAATCACAACAGATGCATAGCTATAAATACAGCATACCTGATCTTCAACCTTCTTGGTGAAAGCTTCATGAACTTTGCTAATTTTTGACTCCAGCGCAGTTTTGATCTCATCTCCCGTCTTTCTAACATCTTCATTTACTTTACAAATACTCGAACGGACCTCAGCTTTTATGTCATCTAGGCTAGACAAGTTTATCCTGTCGATTTCATCTGCACATAGTTTCATCTATACAGTGCATTATGTTGACACAGAAAGACAAGTTTGACTTCGCATCTGGAATGCAATTATTCCACATACAAATTTATCGACATACTGCATTTTAATGCCGTGGGGCCGTTCAAATGACGTCAGGCATTTTTTCAGCAGTTTGGCCCCCTCCCCCTGTCAATATCTGTCACACCTCACGACACCCCCTAAATAATGGCGTCACAAATCTCAGCCCTCTTCTGATGGAATAATTTCTAAAGAGCGGGGGGAGGGGGGAGGTTTTTTCATGCGTGACGTTGTCAGGCTAGCCCCTGCCCCTTGTCACAAATTGTCACGCTTCAACGACCCCTCAACAACCTGCGTGACGTCATATTTGAATGACCCCGTACTAATTATCTTAATGTCAGATTCCTTGCACATCATTATTTTTTGAGGATTGAAATGTACTGCATTGTTCCTCTTTATCCACTTAAATTGCAATTTAATTGCAATTTAGTTTACCTTCATGGGTAGAATGAAATCATAATTCTGTTAGGAACGGATAATTAACTGAGGACCAATTTTTCATCATGTTAATTGATTCATATTGTATTTCTGGAAAGCGATAAATTTAGACACCTTTACCGCATGCTATCCTGCACATATGATGATACTGATAATGCTGATAATGACGATGATGCTGATTGTGATGATGCTGCTGCTGTTACTGCTAATGCTGCTGCTGCTGCTGATGATGATGAGATGATGATGATGATGAGAATGATGATGATAATAATGATGATAAAAATCATGAACATCATTTTGATCATGATCAAAATGATGACCATGACCATACTGCTAAATCATCATCATTATTATGACGGAGAACCAATTAGCTGATGTCTAGTGCTGCATAAGCGTTAGCAATGGCATCCATGCCATAGGCGTTGTACCCAAGCTCCCAATCCGGTGGACTTCACATCTTTTCGAGCCTACTTTTGTATGCATCCAGCCCATTAAAAGCAGCACAAGACATTGACCAGGCTGACATAGCTAAAAGCTCTCGCAGATTTGAGATGGTGCACGTTACCACTGCACGTTATGATATAAATTGCCCAACACTATTGGGAACATTACTGACGGTAATCAAGGGGGTTACCTTTCAAGCTATGGATATGGGCACAGGACGATGAGTCGGTTTGTTCTCCCATCTCCTAAAGGTCATGGATAACCCTTTTTAACGGACAGCTCAATCCTGTCTTATGTGAATTGCCATGCGCAACTGAATCGATCAACAAATTGGTTAAAAGCTCCTGTGTTAATATGTGCTGCACCATACAAATGCCTTGTCAATGCAATTAATTGTACAGAAATGTGTTGTTGCTGTGGTGATGAAACTATGTGTGAAAATGATGATGTGGATATCGACAGCACAAAATATTGATAATGATGAAGTTAATGACTGACCAAATGTCGACATTACTGGCAAACGTAGTTGTTTAATATAAAAAATGCATTACATTGAATTGTTCGTATTTAATTTCATTATAATTAGTATTTAATTACCAGCGCATTTAATTTATCTAGAGACACACAATGTGTATATACAATAGTGTATATACAATGATATTTAAGATCATGGATTTTAGGGTCGGGTATCTTTCCTAACACCAAATGAGTTTACATTTTTGAACCCTGATCCCAGGAGATTTATTCAAACTAATATAAGTGCATTCTACAAAAAACTGGCCTCATCACCATACAAATTTATATTAATTTAGAGCAATAATTTAGTCTCCATTTAATAAAATTGCCCATTTTTATCGTTTAGAGCCAAAACAGCTGACAAAATGGATTAGTAATATACCAAATTGTTCATTTTTTAATTCCGCGCAGAAAATTCTCTATAATAAGAACAATATTGCTCTTATTATAGAGCTTATTTCCACTAAGAGCAATATTGCTCTACGTGTAAATGTTATGGAGACTTCTTCTGCGGACATTGTTACACTTCAGTCCTTTTAACTCGATAAAATTATGGTTTTCGAGTCAAAACAACTGAAGTGTAACAAAAATAATCAAGTAATTTCGTAAGGAACATAATTGGAGCAATGATAATCAGTAATTTAATATGTGTTGCAGCATGAATGCACCAATTTTTACAATTATTAACTACGTAGGTCAGTGAACATCTAGCTGTGTTTCTAAGGACACACTAATAATTGCACACAATATCATGTAGACGGAAATATCTAGCGTTAGATACACGTTGTATGATCAATAGGGTTATTACTTTTTGTAACTGTTTCACATGAGTTTACACGCGACGTGTAATTTCCGTTGTTATTACAATGAACCATTTTGATGATGAAAAGCATTATATTGCTATGGATAAATGATGAATAAATGACTTATTGTGATACTGATGAACAAAGGGCTGAGAACAATAACAAATACATACACTTCTGTATTTTTTCCAGCAATTTTGCATTCTCTTTTTCCAGCATAAGAACTGTTTCGCGAACCCGTTCCAAATCTTGCTTAAACAGGCTGCTTTCGACTCGAGCCTCGGCTTCTTTACGTTGCAGCAGAGATTTTTCTTCTATGTCCTGAATGAGCCGTGTTAAATGTTCCTCTCTAACTCTCGAAGCTTCCAGCTCACTCTCGGTCTTCCATCTTGCGAGTTCATCTCGAAGATCCGTCAGCTTTTGCTCTATGGAATCTTTATCATTCTGCAACTACAAGCAACGCATGTTCTCAAATCGACCACACTGGACGTAATTGCAATCTGTGGGTAACGTTTTCTAGCCACCCAGTTAAATATAAGCATGCAGTTACTGTATGCATAAAGTGCTCATTCATTTGGTGAAATGATTATATTTTGCATAAAGATTTAGAGTAAAAACTGGCCAATTGAATTTTGTTACAAAATGTTTGTTACTTTAAAATGTTCTGATGTTAAAACAGTTTTCTACATGTTGCCAGATTTTAAATGATAGGTGGCTGCATCGATCAGTGTTCCATTCTAATATAAGGTTTGGATAGTGGTGGTGATATTCGAAAATGCTACAAATTAGGTTTATGTTCCAGAAAAGGAAGAGTTCTCAGGCTTAGACATCATAGAATACTGCCTGATTTTGATTTCTAATAGATACCGTTTTAGGGGGATGACGGGTTTTATACTCAGGTATGTCACAGCTCATATCAATTAAAAAGAAATTACCGTACAACTGTTAAATTTGACTGGAATCATCAGCGTATTTTGAAATATCCAGAATCAGCTGTAGCATACGAGTCAATATATTATTCCGAGTCTTTATATATGCAATCTGTAAGTTTTTTTTCACAATTCGGCTCCTGTTACTTCAACATAACGGCTCTCTGCCGTAAAGAAGCAAATTGCAGAGAGAGACAGGCCCTGGGGGAATCACATTCGATAAAGATGCTTATTGAATAAGTATTGCTTATTGACTGAGAAAGATAATAGGCGCATATGATCATATGTAGCAATAAATCCATGACTGTTGCACAATTGCATGTATTGCGAAAACTGTTGCAATGCTTAATGATAAATAGGCACTACTTCTAGCATAAACTGGTTTTAAGTGGCGTACTTATGTGTTTTTACGCTTTGAATATAGCTTAGGTATAGCTTGTAGTCGAAATATCGCTCAATTATTGCAATAAGACAAAACTATTTCGCTACTTTTGTTGACAGCTTTAAAGACGTTAGCTTTAAATGAATTCTTAGAACAGAAGCGTAATCACGCGATGCTCTATTCAAAAATAAATTAAGAAATATAATCTTACAAAGAAAAGAATCCGTGACAATTATTGCACGAGAACTATATCTATTATATTTGACACCATTGTTGAGCTTGGTGCACATCAATGTAGATGCTAGTCTGACAGCTTTCTGACCGGTCATGACTGTTTGTGGTTTTGATCAAGTCTGTGACTAATACCGATGCTGCGATACCAATATCAATAATGGCTAAGACCGGAGGGTTCCAGACTAAAACCAGAGAATACGAGACCAAGACCGGAGGGTTCCAGACTAAGACCAGAGAATACGAGACCAAGACCGGAGGGTTCCAGACCAAGACCGGAGGGGGAGGGTTCGAGAGCAAGAGAGGAGGGTTCGAGTGTAGTACAAGACCGTAGTGCAAGACCGGAGAATACGAGAGCAAGATCGGAGGGTTCCAGACCATGACCGGAGGGTTCCAGACCAAGACCGGAGGGTTCGAGAGCAAGACCGGAGGGTCACAGACCAAGACCGGAGGGTTCCAGACCAAAACCGGAGGGTTCCAGACCAAGACCGGAGGGGAGGGTTTGAGTGCAAGACCGGAGGGTTCGAGAGCAAGATCAGAGAATATGAGAACAAGACCGGAGGGTTCCAAACCATGACCGGAGGGTTCCAGACCAAGACCGGATGGTTCGAGAGCAAGACCGGTGGGTTCCAGACCAAGTCAATATCAAGACCAGCAAATACGGTCTATTGTCCAAGTTAATGCGATACTCACATCAAGCCTAATTTGATGATGGGTAATTGAGCAGTACACTATTGAGACTATTCATTAATATATTTGTGCATTGGTAAGTTTCATTCAAATTTCGAGGTTTAATTCATAGCTTAATTTCCGAGGTCCGTTTGTTTATTTATTGGGCCTAATATATCACCAGAATGTTTATCATCATAAAAGTATCACAATGTAAATTCAATGAGAAGATCGACTAGTTCAACATTGACTTGTTGCCCAATAAACTACCACAAAGTACCACAATGTAAATTCAATGAGAAGATCGACTAGTTCAACATTGACTTGTTGCCCAATAAACCAATTTGGGGCGGGGAGATAGCTCAGTTGGTAGAGCACTGGACTCGGTAGCAGCTGTCAACTTCTCGACTGGGCTCAATCCTCACTCAGGGCAGTCAATTCAATTATAATTTTCTGTTAGCTGCCAGTGGCGTTTTCTGGTGCTAGTGATTGTACCCAGGTTCGTTGATGAATAAAATCTCCCTGCCCTACTCCTGGCTTGGCCGTACCAGGAGTACCAGCACCTACGCCTTTGACGAACCTACCGTCAGCAGACCTGCGTGTCATAGCCGGTAGGCCGTATTTAGTTTAGATTGTATACAATTTGTACGATTGTAACTTGTGTGCGTTCTTGTCATGCTTGAATTAAACGGAAATTATTATTATTAAACATTGGCACATGGTAAATTTTGAATCGCATTCTTGCGCGAATTGGTGGTTGCATTCACACGAGTAAATTATTGTGGAGCATCACCGCAAAAATGTACGTCCTCATAGAACTCACCATTGTTTTAGTTTTCCAACAATATACGAAGCTGTGAGCGACCTCTCCTTGGTTTCCTCGTGTCGATCATACAACTCTCATTCACCGCTCTCACTATTTAAAAAAAGAAAGTTTTTGCCTTTTTTAGTTAAATGACTGCTCTCTACTACTTTGGCCTCTCTATCTCTCTCTAGCTCTCTTTATCTCTCTTCATCTCTCTCCATCTCTATCTAATTCTATCTATTTTTCTAGATCTCGCTCTCTCTCTCTCTCTTTTTATCTTTCCCTCTTTCTCTTCTTTCGCTCTCCCTTTTTCTCATGCACTCGATTCACTTACAATTCTCCCCCCTGTATGGTTCATCTTGCTTATGAAATTAGGGGTGTTCAGTAAAGTCATGGAGATATTAATCAAATAGTTTTGTGTGTGTGCAAAATCCCTGAGCTTTCATCCAATTTAGACTGCTATTACCGAAAAATAATAATAAATTGTTATGGTTATGGCTATCAATTACTCTTGATTACCTCTTGCTCATTGCTGATGTGGCGTGATAGCTCCTCCTGTGCTATCAAGAGTTGCTCCCTCAAACTTGCTGACTCATTCTCTACTTGTATTAAAAGCGAAGATTGTTCAAAATCATCTGCGTCAGGAACTAGTCTTTCTCTCTCTACATCTATAGTCAAAATGAAATATATGCAATGGATTCCAATGAACCAACAAAACCATTGAATTAATATCACTTTTTGATAGAAAAAACGATTGCTCGTTAAAAACACAGCAATACAGCCGTATAATCAACAACCCGTATAATCAACAACCCGTATAATCTACCAGTATAATCAACATCAGCAACAATTCTTTCTCTGTCTCTGTCTGCAGTCAAAATGAAATATATAATAGATGCCAATGAACAAACAATGCAATTTAATTAATAGTTTTCAACTTTCCATTCCCGCGGTATTCCCATCATATCCAACCACATTCCCGCGGGAATACTGCATGCATTGCAACTCTGTCCCCATAACCGCGGTATTCCCGCGGTTTTCCTGCGGGATGGGTAACCGCGGCATTCTCTACATTGCAATCAAAATATGAACGTAATGCAGAAATGTGCATTATTCAATTCCATAGTCCTTACTGTATTCACATTTCTTATGGTAGTTTTATGTTTTTGTTATACTAATACATTGCAGATAGTATCACATTCAGTTACTATCATCTTTTTAATGATTTGATCAACAGTTACAGCATCAGCTAGCAACGTTCATACCTTCACCAATTGCTTGTGGACTATGACAGCAGCACAAACGCTGTGTGAAGCCTCGCAACAGTTCAGACATGTTGTACAGTAGAGACCAATAGGTGTGACGACACTGACGTCACGATGGTCATGTGACGTCGATGAGTAAGTGACGTCAGAGCGAACATCTACGTGAGAGCCATCATGCTGCCATAGAGAGATAGAAACAGAGACATAATGATTGCTGAGACACTATAATCTCATCGGGTTATCCATAATGACGGTTGTGATAAATCTCATCGTTAAACAGTACATCCATAAAAATTGATAGAATGACTGCAACAATCAAGTAAAGCGGTGCATACTGATTAGTCGTATAAAATATACAAATTAAAATGTCTAAATTATTTACATTAAATATCAGCTGATTATCAATACGATCTATTCGAGTACCCTGACCAAAGCAACAGACGTGTTAGCGTGGATAAACACCTATGTAAACTCTGGTTAGCAAATCGAACGGAAACTTTACCGAGTCTGGGCTAACGACATAACACACGGGTTGAACGTTGACAGTGAACGACTTTACATCCGGATAAATGTATGCATGTAAAATAGAAATGTATCAATTATATTAACAGTCCTTAAGCAACCCCGATTGATGTAATTGTATATTCTATTTTATTTTATTTCATTTACTTCTGATACAATCAGCACACAATTTCGGAAGCAGAAAAATGTCACTTCACATTCAAAAGTGTTGATCCTTGGACTCTTATATGATCATCTGACGTTTAAATTGCAAAATATAGGGTTCCAAAAAGTCATTAATTACACAGGACAATGCGCCATATTTTTTCACAACACAATTTTGGCATCAGAGTGAACGCGTTCGAAAAATCTGAGTTACAATATGCATGGCTGCGATGTCTGTCAAGGATTAACACGTCCTGGGAAGGAAAGGACTGGGCGAACTATCGTAAGCTAAAGATCATGTAGTGCGGCCTACATATAATAGTTCAATCAATTAAGTACCAGCCAGTTAATTAATTATCTGTTTCCATTTTCTCTTCACAACATAATAAATAGCACGAAAAATTACTTGGGTTGGACGCGTTTGAGCCACCCCCTAGATTGTGGCCGTGGTTGCAATAATATTTAAAAAAGGCTCCGCTTCGCTCGCTACACGTAATGATTGTCGGGGACACACCTTTGTAAAACTGTGTAATGTTTTCATATTGTACAATCGTAGGCTATACTTTGCTGTAGTGAACACGAGAATATTTTTGCTGGAGCGAACTCTGATCGTCGGTTCCATTACTATGAGTCCAGTTTTTATTACCCCTGGAAACAACTGGACACATTTTGGACAATGACTCGATGCACATCTTTGGAAGATAAAATTAATTGTGAAGGGTCACTAAATTCCCAGCTATGTAAATGCAACTCAGCAGATTTTTGAACCCTTACATGCCTGCAATTTATTCCGACCCTTAAACCTAACGTGGGTCCCAATTGAGCCATTTTTTGTCAACTAACTATGCTGTTCAATAGCTATGATTACAATATTTGTTACTATTTGTTATTACAGAGCAAGTGTTTGCCAACTAACAGGGTCTAATGTAAGGGAGTGGTCGTGGGGACTCCCCCACCCCCTTCATGAAATGTACGTGCAACATTTTGCAATTTATTTCGCTGTTTTTGACAATCTAGACCAATACAAACACGGTTATGCCTCAAGTCCAGCTAACTGGTGGAGCTTTAGAACTCGTCTAGCTACAAGAACTGCCAATGAAGAAAGGTGAATTATATCTGTCGTCTTTGAATCTGTTTAATCGTCAGAACTACCGTTGCGGGAATTCTTAGCCTACCTACATTTTTCACTTTCTGACTCATCTACATCACATCTATTCTCTTATTTACACCACACTGGCGGTGACTTTCCTCTACACCACTCAATCTCCTCAACATGGCGCTGACTCTGTGCTCCAGCAGACTGGCTTTTTTCCACATCAGAATCTCTCTCTTGTCCAGTGGCGGCACCAGCTATATATAAGGCAGGGCAGTAGAGTACTTTAGCCGCAGGTGGGCCAATTTTAATAACGCTGTCTCAACACAACACACCCCAAGGTATCTCGTGGTCAGTGGCGGCGGAAGGGTGTGCTGAGTGTGTATGCTGAGTTTGTCTCCCCGTTGGAGGCGACTTTTTTTGTGGGTGTGTATGCTATGACATACACACAATTGTTATTAGTGTGTATGCTATAGCATACACAGATATGTTATTGTTGTTTATGCTTTAGCATACACAAAAGTTTATGTATGACATAGAAAATTGTCATTATCATGTATATTATAACCTACACAAATTTCTATTATTGTATTTGCTAGCTGTAGCAACCAATTCCTTCGTCATGTTGATAAAAGCAAAACCGTAGCATAATTATACAAATATCTTTACTGCAACAAACAATGCAGTTTTTCTTATTGGTAGGGCTGCTCGAGGTATGCCTATTTGCCTTCTGGTAGGTTAATGGCTTCTAATTTTTCCATAAATGTCTTTTTTCTGCCCTTGTTCCTATGATTATACTTATTTCAATATCTGTAGCGTGTATATTCTTAATTGAAGACTTGTTTCTCTCCACTCATTCTGCCCTCAAAAATATATCTGAAAATCTTTCTCGACATAAAATATACACAATCCAGTTGTTCTTCCTCTTCACTGCAGTATCTGCAAAAATTTCCTCTTTCGAACAGTTTTAACACTTCTTTGCTCTTTTCTACATGTACTTTCAAGTTGTACTTTCAAAATATCCATTCTAATAGATTTCTATATCCAAACTTCAAACATTTCTTTTCCCTTGGCTTCAAGTTTGCCTTAATATCACATCTTTACATGCATACAGTGCCACTGATCAAATCAATACATTCACTAGTCGTTTACGGACATAGGTCCATATATTGACTCTTTTCCTGCAATTGTCTCAATTCTGATCGTAGCTCCATCCTCCCATCAACCGCCCTCCAATATGTAGTGATGTGGATCTAAATACTATAATACTGACATCTGCTCTACTATTGGTCCATAGGCGTACATAGGAATCTGAGCAGCCTCAAAGAAACAATAACGCTCCATTGCAGTCTTTCGATCATCACGACAGTAGATTTGGTAGTTTTGGTATAAATGTAATTAAATAATTTGTTGCTTTTCTGCCCATGGCATCCATCAGTTTCTACAGTTCAAATCATGCACTGTAGCCTTTCAGCGGCACTTATACTAGGCTCATGAATAATGCCCATACTACCCAAAATAATATGTTAAATTCACTATATCTAATTCTTAAATATAGACTACTGCACAATTTTATTGAGACAATACTGTCTTACTGTGTATAAGGAAATGCCTAATTAGGCCTATTGTAACTGATTTAAAATGCATGCACAATTCAAAATAATTGCTCCAAAGTAATTCTCCATAATATGCTGCCATAATAGCTAACACTAGATGCTATCTTGTCGACGTTCTTGTACCTAATGAGCTACTGATAGAAGCGTAGCGTATTTATAATAAACAAGACACCAGTTTAAAATTCAATAACCTGAGTTTCCTTTGAGATATTCGAAGATATCCGAAGATATCTGAAGATATCCCGAGATATCCGGAGATATTGGAAGACATCCGAAGATATCTGGAGATATCCGGAAATATCCGGAGATATCCGCAAATATCCAAATATATCTGGAGATATCCGAAGATATCCAGAGATATCCGGAGATATTCGGAGATATCTGGGGATATCCGGAAATATACGAAGACATCCGGAGATATCCGAAGATATCCGGAGATATCCGAAGACATCCGGAGATATCCGAAAATATCCGAAGATTTACGAAGATATCCGGACATGTCTGAAGATATCCAGAGATATCTGAAGATATCCGGAGACATCTGAGCATTCACAAAAACATCCGGATATGTCCGAAGATATCCGGAGATATCCGAAGATATCCGAAGATATCCGGAGATATTCAAAGATATCCGGAGATATCCGGAGACATGCGAAGATATCTGGAGATATCCGGATATGTCCGAAAATATCAGGATATATCCTAAGATATCAGGAGATATCCGAAGATATCCAAAAATAGGTCACCTTTTTAAATAGGTAAACATTTCACTATAAATAAACTTGCATACAAGAAATCATTTCATTTGCCATTGAGATGTTGAAGAGTGAAAATGTCTCTTAGACTTAAGCATTTCACTCCTCTATTACTAGAGCTGCATCGTATTTCAGAGAAAGAGAGGAAGCATATTCCGAAGCGGTGTTGTGGTAGGGAGTTCATACTAACAATTTGCGAAATCTGTCAAAATTTACTGTCACAGAATATTAGAGTGACCTCTCGTGGGAACAAGAGACTTGCTAGAAGAGCTTGGACAATATCAGCATTAGCTTCAAAACATATATCTCTTCATAACAATCAAAAACTTATACTGCGTGGTGGGTTTCTGGGTGCAGTATTGTCACCTATTGTATCATTGATTTCGGGGTTATTTATACCGAAATAAAATGCAGCATTCAAGAAAACTCGTGTTGATGGACCCCCAATTTGTAAAACCCGACGATTAAAGGCACTGCGCTATCCAAACTAGATACTGAAATGAGTGAGATACTCAAAAGTAAACTCGATGATGATATAAAGATGAAGATATATTCGTCAATTCTGAGACGATATCACGAATACGACAAGGAACCCGTTAAAAACATTGATCCGTTGGAAACATTGGAAGAGGACGTTCTTTTATCTACCCCAACCAACTTACAGTATAAAGCGAAGAGAATTCTCACGCAGCTCGGCAAAGATGCAGATGCAGGGTTGGAGTTGTCGGGGGGGCTGGGGGGGTTGGACCCCCACAGTTCCTATAAGTGACAATACACTTTTGACCTATTTTTTTTACCTATAAGTGACATTTTAGACAAACTGACCCCCCCCTAAATCATTTTAGACAACTCCAACCCTGTGCAGATGTCGAACTTACTCCACAGGGTCAGTTTATATACAAGCAAGTACCGATCGATAATTCAAATATATTGGATCTAATCTCGGATATACTTCAAAAGAAACCTTCGTTGGCCCCCGGTCGAAAATAAATTGCGGAGAGCCTCGTCTATATCAAAGCCACGAAGAGATGGTGGCCAATCCGATAATCGCAACACTCATCAAGGAGCGAAAGAAAGGAGATAAACAAGAACAGCAAGAACAACCGAAGCGTGCTAAACGAATTACAAAATGGAAAAAATACAAAAAATAACATTACACGAAAACTTTGTAGACGATATATTTTAACATTATTTGTGTCATGTTGCTTACTGGCTTGATTAAAAAATATGAAAAAAACTATATTCGTGTTATTTGTATATTAAAATGCCATTATTCGTTCGTGTTATTTGTATATTAAAATGCCATAACTCACTCATCCTGTGTCCTAGCTGCTGAATTATCTCTGAGTTATACCTGAGCTATCCTTGCTAACGCTGTGTTAAAATCAATAAATTTTGTTGACTCGGGGCGTATTATTTAGAAGCCTATGATTGATTTTAACTATAGATCTCTTCATGCACAATGGGAGCTGCGTGTTGTGTGATTAGCGCTGCACGCCTTGCATTAACTAAAAGAGGGTTATGGGTACACCTCACCCCAAATTAATTATATGATTATTTGTGAAGAACTGTTTGAGTCTTTTGACAGATATAATATCTATCCTCACACATTGCAATTTTCTGTGCTACCCTGATGTGGGTTGCATGAAGATGTCATTGTTCTGTTCGTTGTAAAACTCGTGATGCTGCTGAGCAGCTGCGCTTATACTCAGCCTCCATATTCTATCGATGAAATCTTTAATTGAAATCTAGAAATTAGAAGAAGATGAATGTTCTCAAGGAGAGTATCAAGATTAAAACTTGAAGCTAACAATTTTGTTGCATATTACAAAACCAACTAGATAAAAAGTAGATAAACCTTGATAAAACTTGATAAAGTAGAAAAAAGTATATGATTGATTGATAAAGAAGTAAATATCCGCTTTTGAGTTTAAAATAGCATATGACAACATAGTGTTAAGACGTAGATACCATGGAGATGCCACGAGATGCCTTGGGGTGTGTTGTGTTGAGACAGCGTTATTAAAATTGGCCCACCTGTGGCTAAAGTACTCTAGGCTAGAAAAAATGCCTAGGACCTGGCATTTTTGAGTCGGCCCTGCCTTGGGCCCTGCCACTCGGAGTCGCAACATCAAAAAATTAAAATTATGATACAGAAAATTTGTCCATGTGTTTATTCGCATAAACTGCAGATAAAATCATATCGGCAGAAGCGAATCACAAGCAGACGATGACGAATCAGCATTCCTACGCAAGGAAATCTACTTCCCTGTAATTGATACGGCTCTTGTACAGCTGAAGACTAGATTCTCGCCAGAATGTGTAGCGGTTATCCGAGGTATTGATGCGTTTGTACCATCAAGTGTCAAATTTCTAAATGTCAACGCTACTGAAACATTTGCTAAACACTATAAAGCCAATGAGGAGGACTTATCATTAGAATGACGGCAAATGAAGCGAATGCTTCAGGAAGAAGTCACACGGAATGTATCCGGAACTTACACCGGGCCAAGAACTTCTTCAATTTATAAACTTTGTGGATGAATATAAAGATGCTTTCTACGAGTTATGTCGCTTGACAAGAATAGCGTGCACTATTCCAATCACGACCGCTTCCGCTGAGCGTTCATTCAGCGCATTGAAACGAGTTAAAACATATTTACGCACAACAATGAGTGACGAACGCTTAACTCATCTGGCAATGCTGTCGATTCACTCGAGACGAGGCAAAAATCTGGATCTGGAACGAGTTGTGGACATGTTCATTAAGATGCATCCGAACTGCCGCATACTGTTGAAGTAGGCCTAGGTTAGCAGATGTCAATAAATCGTCGCTTTCTGACCATTATCACTTCTGTTGAACAAGTGATTAAAATTTGTTACTTTGAATCTTGCATGCCATTTTATCAGCATAGTATTAGTCAGTGCTTTTAAATGAAACTATTAGACCAGGGATGCAAAAACCCTGATATTATTTATGTTTTCAGGTTGTTTCATTTCGAATTTTGTCAGGTATACGGTTTTACTGTATAGTTCCAAACGTTTTATTTTATGCAATGTTGGCTCTTGTCGAGTAGCTGATTGATAATTGATTTGTCACCGTTGTCTTTGAGAAATAGAACTGTTTAAAACATTAAGTACGTAATTTAATTGACATAATAAATCAGGGGTATAATTCTAACATGTCAACAATGCTACCTACTTATACTTACAGTGAGTGCATACTCAATATGTAATAACACCATATTGTTTTAGTCTTACTTTTACTATTTTGTATTTCTAACACGAAATTTTTCTGGCCCTGCCAAATTCATTCAGGCCCTGCTGTAGGCCCTGCTTGATTCAAAAACCTAGCGCCGCCACTGCTCTTGCCCAACACTGTCGCTCTCAATGCCATCAGCTAGTACTATATTCAATACGTCGGCGGCCCTACGTAAGCACCTGCTCTGTGTACTGATTAGCACCATAGTGCTTTCAGAAAACAAACTTTGTGAATGAAGACAGGTACTACAACGCTGAAAAAGTCTGCAATAGCATATCATAGGTATTTCAAAATATAGAAACGCTCAAATAAATGGTTCAATAAGGTATGATTCAAAGGAGTTTTTATACCTAACGTGCACCACCCTTCTGCAGTAAAAAATGCAGCCCAATCTAGTAAAATATCTGTGCCAATTTGTTGTTGATTCATGTAAATAAATGACCCAGTGACGAATTTATGAAGTTTCAGAATTGTGCTGATACCATACACTGATAAAAAAACACGAGAAAACCAGAGCGTGGGTCCCCGGAGACCCACCTTAGACATTCAAGGGTTAAATATTTATTTTGGTCACTATTTTATTTTTTGGAAGTCAACATCGAGGCCTTTAACTTACAAATTGCTCCACTTTTCTCTCAAAAAATCCTAGCCCATTAAAAGCGTCACGTGATCTTTAAATTTGATAGTTAATGAATGTACTGCATGTGTCAGGTTTAACCTTAAACACTTGGCAAAATCTACCAAGTGTTTCTATGTGTAGAACTTCACCAACATCAAGAAATTAGGCCGTTATATACATTTACTCTTACAGGCAATAAGAGTAAAACTTGCAATGGAATATTTACTAGCTCGTGTTTGATTAATGATTTATAGTGCTGTGCTTATGGAGAATAGAATATCTGCTGGGTCTGATAACTGTGAGATTAGTTCTCTCACATCTGAAGTCAATCAATGTAAGTGCTCTTGGCCACGTACTTCAATATATTTTGACAGGATAAAAATTGTTTAATAAAGCTTGTACACGTTGACATACAAAATATGGACAGTGAGCAACGTGACAATAACTATAGTGGTTGACAATTATAAGAAGCTTTAATCATCTTGGGAAAATTTTACATGTTTGAATTGAATGGGGTATTGGACTATATAAATTTGTTTCCACACTTAAATATTATGTGAGAAACAATTTTTAGAATATTTATGACTTACCGAAAATTAGAGAACATTTTTGAAATGATTAAATAATTGGCCAATGCAAGCAATTCTAGACGTCGACGTTTAGAATGTAGTTAAATAAAATATATAGTCGTTAAATCTAACGTATCCCATAACACTGTCAGTAATATAACTCTCGACATGTATTGAAAATGTTATTAAACGAATAAAACAGTAGCAGTTTGAAAAGCGACCAGTTTGAATGGAAAACAATACATTCAAAAAAAACTTAGGCGTCCAGAAAAAAAAGAAAATAGAAATTAAATTTCAATAATCTAATTAATTTGTCAAATAGTTTTTTTTACAAAAATAGTGCCAAAAATGAGATAAGAATAAGATGCATGGAAATTATTGTCGGGTAGCCAAACCAATGACACCACGCTGAGATATCTTAGAACACTCTACCAGACACCATAGTCGAATTGGCTCCGGCGTTGCTTACCATCGAACTCTCTTCCACCTCCCATTAATGTCTCTGAATTTCAGGGGCCTCCCTCTTAATTTCGGATAATTCCCGCAATGTACACAAACTGTACAAACAAAGTAAATTGTGCAATATACAATACTGAAGTCAGTCAGAGCAACGTATCTGTTTCCTTTCCCGAGGAAAAGAAGCCGGTATTGCGAATTCAATTATCCTACCAAAAATCATCCGGGGGGAGTATTTAATCCGAAGTAAAGTTTCCGGGGGAAAAAATAATTTGGTAAGGATGTTATCCCCCGGAATTTTTAATCCATCCCCCCCCCTAACTATGTTATCCCCCAGGGGATAAAATAGTCATTGTAAAAAAAATTGTTTTTTTTAGTCTGCAGTGACTGTTAATGGGACGAAAAATGAGCTTTAGTTAATAGTTGTCTAATTA
>JAQFYQ010000228.1:0-19432 GCA_034694885.1 Buchholzia appendiculata | reverse complement strand
TATATGTACATAAACATACACACGCATTATATATATATATAATATATATATATATATATATATATATAATCTTTTTTTCACATGAACATACAGAGTGCAATGAATCAGAAAAGATGAATACAAAATAAATTTAATAGATATACAACATCGCAACATGAATAATAACTCCGACAGTGTATCGCAGAACTCATTATAGATAAAGCATCGCAAACAAAAATATAAGAAAAAACGTGTAAAAAGCAATCAATATCAAAGCCACCTGCTTGGCAATACTCAAGCTATAAATATTCAAGTATTACGTTATTATGCTCGCTAGATGGTAATCTTGGCATCTAATTGTGATATAGGCCTATAAATAAATGCTTCTAAATATCACACAAGCATCATTTAACTGAGTAAAAAAACAGAAAATTATACAATAAAATATAAACATTGGCTTATACATACAAACAACCAGTATAAATAGCAATTGAATAATGCAAAGATAGTACGGAAATAACCCATTAAAAATAAACAGTACAAGCGCAAAGATCTAACCAATAACACTAATAGAAAATAAGTTGAATCATGCAGCACAATAGAATTAATTAAGCGTCTTTTGGACAAGTTTCATTAAAAGAGTTATACACAGTGTTACGTATCTTCCAGAGTGGACAGTAAATGTCCACAGCGTGCTTGTTGAGAATTGATTAAAAGTCACCTTGACGCATATAACATTTAGTAACAATAATTAATGTGACACTGTTCAGTTCAGCAGAACAGATAACATTCTTAATGAACGTGAGTCGGCGCAAATTCTCCATGTGAATTACATTTAGTCTCTGAAGCGAACAAATAAGAATTCTGTCAGATTCCCATTTATAATATCCACATTTTTTCATAAAAACAGAATTCCACCAGCTATTTATTAGCACTAACTGTTAAGCATCTAGAATTCCACTCTCAATACCATACAATAGAGATGTTAAACAATAGCCTTCAAGCAAAACTCAGTTTAACCAGATCACATGCAAACTTTGTTTTGACAATATGCAATTAATCTACATGAAGAACTTTCGACGACTTTCCATTAGATCAACGCTGAAGCTTCTATGAGAATTAATTCATACACTTACTTATTTAATTTGCTGAGACCAACTAACAATTTGTCCACCTATCATCAATGATGGCAGATTGTCTACAGGCGATGATCCGATACGCATACAATGTGATTTCTTGATGATAAATTGCATTCCAAGAGATATACCAACGTCATTGCAAATGTCAAGCATAGCTTGCAGATCTAGTATAGATGCTGATATTACAATCAAATCATCTGCATAAAATGCAGCCAACATAAAAAATTATACAATTTGCATCCATAGTCTGATTTTCTACGAGATTCTTCATGTAAAGTGCAGCGTAGACAGTGATAATGTCTTCTACATTGCGACTGTTGCGACCATCACCGACACGGGGCATGATGTTCTTCATTTCGGCGAGTTTGGTCGGAGATTTGTCAGCAAAGTCAACGAGAGCAGACTTTGCAGCTTCTATCTCATCATCGCTGTAGAACTCAGCAAACGTAGCAATCAGTTCAGTACGTGGGTACTTGCCGTAGTTGCATTTGAGTACGCACAACGTACGCATAATGTACGTGGCAACATAACTGACGTCATTCGCGTGGTGTTCACGTGACACTGCCTTGTTTGCACATGATGGTTGACGTCAATTACCCTCGCCCCCGCACGCCCCCACCTCGCCCCCACGACGCCCCGTCCCCGTGATTTCAAGCTGTCAATCATGCTCATCACGCTCTGGTTCACGGTCTGAAAATGTTAATTGCATAGCGATAATCGTCTAGGCGGCTGATAGCATTCGGCTCGCCCAAAACCTCCAAGGAGCTCTGTCTCGGAGACGCTTATCCTTTCAGTTTGTTCGACTGTCTCTCCGGGAACCTCTTCTAATCAGGAGTAATTCCACGGCTTGTCAACCAGGGATAACTCAGCATGTGCCTCTATTCCCCTTACGGGTGGGGTGTTGGAGCATGCCAGAAAAAATCCAGCCAAGGACTAAAGACTAAAGCTAAAGACTTCCCCCAAAGTACTTGATTCTCTCTAGTGCAAACCATATCTCCAAAGTTCATCCAAAGTTCAAACTTGTGGCAGCCGCTCCACCCACCCCCCTTTTTTAGTCTACTGTAACTCAGAGCTTAACGTGCTAGCTCTGCCTTCATCAGCGACGTATTGGACATCACAATCTTGCATTTTTGAGATTGGAATCAAACATATTATGATTTATTGGGCCCAACGTGGTGAACGACAGTGACTGGATATAGATTGTGTTTTCTTCTGGATGGATTTAAGTATTCCAAGAGCACTTGGAACACTTTTTTGCCCCCCCCCCCTAATTTCTAAGATATACCGGTGAAAGATCTAAAGAAATAAATTTGAGGAAAAACTCATTAATTCGCATCTAAGGTCATACAAGATGGCGCTCAATCACTCTCGCTCCCTTTCTGTCTCTGTCTGTCTGTCTGTTTGTCTGTCTGTTTGTCTGTTTGTCTGTCTGTCTGTTTATCTGTCTCTATCTCTTCGCTCTCTAGCGCTGCTTTTCAAAGGCGCAAAATCAACGCGCGGTAAAAATCATTCTGTTGTACTCAGCCGACAGCCAATCACAGACCTGGAATGGGACGCCAGCTCCACATCAGATCCAATGAACGCCTTCAATCCACAATCCTTCCAAAATCTACTCCAGAACGAAAAAGTTAAAGTTGTGAAACGCAATGACATGGGAATACGGAAATCAATAGTGGGTACAGAACTTAAAAAGCAGAACTACAAATTTTCCACACATAATGGCAGAGCAACATGCCGAATATGAGCATTATATCGTCATATCAGCTGCTTCTGACGCCTTTTACTTGTCACCTTAATTTGTTTGAAATATAATCTTTGTTATCTACAAATTGTCACTATTTTATTATTCTATCAGTATTTTAAATCGGGAAATTTATATTTTAATAAATTATTGCAACACATTGTACGGCCGAGCTGTTCGGAGTCTAGTTGTCCGAATGCTTATTTTCCGGAATGAGTCATCCGCGTACGAGTTGACCGGGGGCGAGTAGTCTGTTTGCGAATTGTCCTACAGCCTCATTGTTTTGGTATATCTCTTATTACTAACTTTGTGCATGTACAACGTTTAAACTGATAAATTAGCTGCACTTACCCGATGCTTCTGCAGGCCACGGATGCAGCTACGTCGTCAAACCCGTGGTTGCAAACAGTACCGAAACCGTTATAAGTGTACCACACTTCAAGTCTTCCAATGAAGGCATCTCCGTCGAGCTCGTTCACAACTCTGGTTCCGTTGTCTTGAGACAGTAAACAATGCAATACAGATTTGGACAAATTAATATTGTCAATCACATATTTCTAAAATTTACAACTTAAAATAGCTATCCTGGTGCGCACTTTTCTCAAGCCAAGCAGGATCACCACTTCCATAGGTGCTGTTGTACCAATGACCAGGTTCATTGTACGCTAGGGTATACTGCTGCGCCCGTGAACCAGTTTTTACAGACATATAATTGAATTATGAGTTTTGGGGAAAATGGCATTTAATAAATAAAAAATGAATTTGTTGGCCAAACCCGCTACGACAATTAGAATTTGCAAAGAAATGGTTAGGTTCAAGTGTAAAGTTGATAGGTTCAGAAGTATTCCTAATTTAATAGGGAACAAATTGAGTCATTACAGAGATTAATTAAGATCAATATTTTCAAGACAAATAGCTTTTACGGTTCGGCGTCAATTTTTCGCTCTTTCAGTTCAAGCAATTTTACCAACATGTTCGTTTTTCGTGCAAACGGTAATTGTCTTTAAGCACTGACTAAAATTCTTCAGAATGTCAGAAGGAACATAATTAACATACTTAGGCGGTATAATTTTTTCCAAAGTTATTAGTTTTGAGAAAAAAAATTAAAATCGTTAGAGAAAAGTACTTTTTGAATGCAGAGTAGCACTTTTTTTATAAAAACGGTTAGGGTTAGCAAAAAGTTGACGTAACTAAATTGTTAAAGTAAGATACCAAGAATCAAATTTAGTTCTTACAAAAAGGCTGAAGTCAACGGTTTCTTATAAAAACACATAGTATGTAAACGTCAAAAATCGTCCTAGTCGGCCATATTGGCGGCCATTTTGAAACCCATCTTGAAACCACTTTCTGACAAAACAAATTTACTTAACCATCTCTTTATGAAGGTTTACATATGTACCTTCAAGTAAATTAGGTTTTAAATTGTTCTACCGTAATCGTGGAGATATATCTCTTGATCTGGACCCCTTGTTTATACGCTGCACTACAAGCTTTCCGAAACATATTGATCATTAATTCTATACTCCGGATAAAAGAAGTGACTAGAAAAGATTCACTTTAAAATTACAGAGAAGCAGAGATAAAGGCATTGGTTCGGCCCGGGCTCACCGGAATGTAATGTGTACAATCAGAAACGCTCAATCAGGCCATCGTTGCTGTTCATAATACGATGCTAGCCACGAATATCTTCTGCCAAGAATCCGAATTTTCAATTCGAGCTCCATTTCATGCTTCAAGCGACTTTGGGCACACCCATATATATGGGTATCGGGTCAAAACACTCCCTTCCCGGATATTGTTTTCTTACAATTTATTTGTTAATTATTTTATATTTTGCACTCACGTTTAACAATTTCACATACAGCAAAATACAGAGCAATGTCGCAATATAAAACTTAGGCCCTTCGAAAACGAAACTTAGGGATTATGATGGTTTGTGAATGTTTTGGACAAAGGGTCGTTTTAAAGCTCATGCCCTTCAGATGAAAATTTTAGACAATGTAAATGACCCCCTCAAAATGAAACTCTGGCTACGACCCAAAATCTAGAAAAGGGTTAACCCTTTCCTATCAAATTTTTTAAAGGTGTCTCTTCCATTTATCAGAATTTCTATGCGAAAACTATGCGAAAGTAGTTTTGCACTTTTATTGAGTGCCAGAAAATTGTTCAAAGCATACGAACTGAGTCTCTATTCCAGCCTGATCACTCATATCTTTTTTTCTACCCCCTCAATTTTCTATAACTTCAATCGTTCCCATTTTTGTAATACTCTAAAAACAGAATTTATTTCGAACTACAAACAACGCATCCCAAAACATTCGTGTACTAACCCTCTCACGATTCCAGGAACAAAGAAGACATCTAGCTTACCTATTAATTACTATTCCTACATATTCATTTTCTAGAGTACCTTGTTCTAGTACAAATTACTGGATGTCAATATTGTGTAAATGTTAAAAACTAATTTTGCAATGATTCACTTACTGTGTTCACACTGATAGTGATCTAAGAATGGACAAGGACAGGTGTCATCTGAAAAACAACAAAATCACTCGAAAATTATCACTCGAAAACCAAATTCTAACATTCATTAGGCATCGACGTACAAGCTTCTAGTGTTACATTTTGGCTTAGTTTACTTAATAAATATTGAAAATAGGGGGAAGATAGCAACGTTCTCGGCGTCCCTCTGTAAGTATTGGTCTTTACATCTCCTGCGAGCCAGCAATAATCCTAAAATCGTAGCGTCACTGTGACTCTACACATCTTATACACAAAACAACAGTAAAAACCAAGGCGACAAATGCTATCACCAGTGGACCGAATCCACATGGGAAACCATGTTGATCCCTCCCAAATAGATTACCCTCACATCATCACTCATGAAGTCTCCTTTTTCCTCCTCGCCTTCTTTTTCCATCTCACTTCACTCAGCCCCAGTGCTCTTAATCCATTTCTTCTCTTCTCCCTCATTACATGTTTTAGTCATACACGGTTTAATGTTCTCACGTTCCAACTTCCAATTTTGTATGGTTCACATTTTGGCACATCCTTGATGTCGATTGGCCGTGAGATTCTTCACACCCTCTCCCCACTTAAGGGGTGCATGGGACTGGGGGCCTTTCTTTGTTTGTGATACCATTAAAGTTCTTGAGGAATTTTTTTGAGAGGTGGGTACCCATGTCCTTCCTCACCCTCCTCTTTTATCCAGGCTTGGGACTGTCTCGATTTGATGGACTATCAAGGCGAAGTTCCAACTTATACTGCTTCTACTGTAACAGAGGCGACAAAGTGTACAGAAATTTGCACCATTTTGTTACCAATAACCATCGATTACTTACTGTAAAAATGTTCATTTGATCGAGCAAGTTCTTGTCAATAATGGTCTTCTCTGTAGTGTATCGTAAAGAAGCGTTGGTCGTCTTCAGAGGGAAGCTAGTGGGTATCCTAAAAATGCCATCCACTTGACGGCTAGATGTTGTAGTTGACTGAGGTGAAGCGCTAGTACAAGTCCCAGCAGGCTTGCTCGACAATGTCCTGCTAGATGCTTGCTGATCGGAGTTGCACTCTCTTAAAGGCTATTAAATAAAATAAAGATCATAGGTTACAGTTGATACAAGGTATTTCTAACAGGAATCTATCAAACTACACTGAATTATATATATGAACAGCAGTGAACTCAAATTAATGAATAGCAATTTCTCCCAACTTAGCCCTGTAGTCTGGGGAAATTGAGAACATAGCTACTGCACAGCCCTGTAAAGTGCATGTCGTAAGAGGAGACTAAGGGATAGCAGTCTGATCAGAGTTGTAGCAAGAGTGTAGACAACAATCATCTGCTCTTTCATTCTGTCATGGTGGGAATGCATAAATAAACAGCAGAAAATTATCGGAACTTATATGCTAACTAGCTATCACTAGTGCAGTGATAGTGTAGTCTAGCAGCTTGCAAAGATTCAGCACCAACTCAATCTTACGTTCATCAAAGGTTCAACCTCACATTCATCGTTTTTCAACCTCACATTCATCAAAGATTCAACCTCACGTTCATCAATGGTTCAACCTCACATTCATGAGTGTTATTCAACAAATCATTCACAGTGGTATTAGTGCAAGACTGTTGTCAGGACTGTTGTCAGGAAGAGCATCCTGTCAAACATTGCTTTAATAAAAGTATGAAATGTTAATGCATATGTTCTCCAGAGTTTAATCGTCATGAGAGTGTTTGTAAACAATTCTCTCGTAAATATGCTGAGAAACATTAGGGTAATGTCCAAACAATTTCAATTATCTGTGATGTTAATTGTGAACAGTTCTGGTGTGGATGATCTATAGCGATGGTGATGACTTACAAGCGTTGCGCATCAATTTCCTAAGTAACTCTTGGTCTTAATTTGTTTACTCTTAATTTGTTACTGTTAACACTAGTGAATAAAAGCCAAATATACAACCTTGAAAATGAGATAAAACAAAGAATAACCCCATAAGAATGACAGAATAAATGACAGGAATGACAGATAGACTACCAGTAAGAATGCCAGAAAGAGAACGACACAGAGAACGAGAGAGAAAATGAGAGAGAGAGAGAAAACGAGAGAGAAAACGAGAAAGAGAACGAGAGACAGAGAACGACACAGAGAACGAGAGAGAAAATGAGAGAGAGAGAAAACGAGAAAGAGAACGAGAGACAGAGAACGAGAGACAGAGACCGAGAGACAGAGAACGAGAGACAGAGAACGAGAGAACGAGAGACAGAGAACGAGAGACAGATAACGAGAGACAGAGAACGAAAGACAGAGAATGAGAGACAGAGAACGAGAGACAGAGAACGAGAGACAGAGAACGAGAGACAATGACAGAGTTTTCTACGGATAACGACAGAGAAAATGGTATCAGAGGAAAGAACTATTTACCGGCATTAATGATTTCTGACAGCCAACGAACTCAGTTGCAACGATATTGACAAGACGACGAAGCCTATTGGTCAGCGATTTATTATGCATCAGCTCAACAACATCAATAGCAGATGCCGACTCGATCCAATCATACTCGAGTGTAACTACAGCAGGACATGACATCATGGAATACAGTTCTGTGATACTGACATCCTGACCAACCTTCCGATCAATCGGCTTACTACTGAGATGTATGAGTTTATTTGTGTGAGACGTTTCATCACATGCTTTCTGTGTGATATCCGCAGAGGTACTCTGTATTACCGGGTGATGCATCGACTCAAACATCCGATACGAAGAAATACGAGGAGCTGTTTCTGCAAGCGACGCAGATGTTGTAATGGTATCCGTGACAACCGACTCGATCAACGACGACGTAGGTACAGCAGCATGAGCTACTACTGGCCGAGCAGACAGTGGTTGATGAGAGTCCTTGTACAACCGTGACGTCAGTGCACTCTGATCGCTCAATGCTAAACTACGATTCACTTGCTCATCAGCTGCTGTGTAAAGTGATTCTCTAATAGTACTAACCTTCTCAGCACAACAGCTTCTCACAGATTCAACCAACAGAACATTGACTTGAGCCGAGTGAGCAAGATTAGCACCAGTGAGCTGTGACTCGACTACGTTGTGCGATAGACTTGAGGTACTTGTGACACTCATATCATGTCTACACTCCCCAACACAACTGACAGTACTACTACATACAACACAATCAGAAGCTGATGAACTGTGTGCATTGCACAAACTCTCTGATTCTCGACTCTTCGCTCTCTGTGATGAGACGGTTGAAGTTGGTGATGTCAAGGTCAAACCTGTTTCTACTGCTGCATCATCGGACTTTGTCATCACCTTGACACTGCTTCGGCGCGACTGAGGAGATAGTAGAGCAGTTTCTTGCAACAAACATCAACAAAACCTTACTTCAACACAACAACTTCAATCTCACAGTAACATTAAGGCAATGAACTCATTGTCACAGCAATACTTGACATACTACCACAGTACACATGAGAGTAATATCCAACACCACACTCGCTCATCTCACAACATCTGTAACAACTATCTACTCTACCCTAGTACCCTACAGCAATACTTCATACAACAAACTCTATAGGATTTGTCGACGCTTGATTAACTACATAGAAATCTGGCATCCAAATTGGATAACGTTGATACTGGATAGGCAAAAAGGCAAAGGTAGGAGCACAACGACTTGCATGCAGTGTGTGTAATCGAATATGAAGAAATTAAAACCTAGTGCTGAGGATGCAAATGATCATGACTTTTCTATTTTTGAAGATGGCTAACCCTTCTTTGAAAAAAACTGGTGTAAATTGTTGATCATATGAAATCAATATAATATTATATCGCATGTTTATGTCGTTGATACATTGTGGATCGTACATACAGTATTGTTGTCCTCGAGGACTGTCCTTGACCTCGAGGATCCTCAAGGACAGAATTTGAAGGCCTTGGCCTTGGCCTCGGACCTCAAGTCCTTGGCCTCGGCGAGACCAAATCTAAAAATCTAGCGAGTTATTTAAACATTTAGAACTAACATTAATTGTGTAATGCATTGATGAACATTTAATTTAAAAGTATTGATAAAAGATTGTATTCCTGTCTACATGGAGTGAAATTTTACTATTACTAAGCCTGTTTTATGATTAAAACAACATTTTGTTTTAAATATTTAGAAAGCTTCCTTCAGAAAAAAAACTCTATTGCAGGTTTTCTCTTAATGCACTGGCAAACTGGCAATTGTCACGAAGACTGTTGCAGTGATTTTGTTTGAATCAAATACTGATGCTTTGAAACTAATTTTTCAATTTGATGCAGTCCCTAACAAGTATCGTTCTTTGTTAGTCCACTGCTCTTTAAGCTTTTTTACTACTGTTCTTCATAGTGTGCTAAGAATTGACCTCTTCTGGATCACAATTTTTATCATCGCCAGTTACTTTATTGTAAGGGAATATCAAGAACGGCACGAATGGCGCATGCTAAGAAAATATTAGGCCTAAATGCATTGCTACATATGTGTGCTGTCCTCGACTGTCTTCATCATCTACTGTCCTTGGCCTTGGACAAAAGGTCTTGATCTTGGCCAAATTATGAAGTCCTTAGCCTTGGCCTCGGAAGTCAAGTCCTTGGCCTCGGATGTTCTGTCCTTGAAAACATCACTGCATATATATCCCGTAATTAGCACGCGCCTCGGAATATCAGCGACGGCAGTCATGTCATACATCATCATCATCATCATTAATGTTCTGCCAGAAGGCAGGTCACTGGTATCCATTTCCTCCACAACTCACGGTCCTCCGCTTTCCTTTTCATTTGCACATATAATTCCTCCTTGCCCTCCAAAAGTTCATGAAGCATACTCTGTCTCGGTCTTCCTTGACCTCTCCTTCCTTCAATTCTGCCTTCTATCATGTTTCATCAATCCCTCGCCCCTCAACACATGGCATACACGTGTAAAAGGAAACGCCACAACACATGGTTCTCATCCAGTCCAGACAATCATGACGCCATCAAGTAATCCTCTACACAGCAAATCATGACTCCATAACTGTACATGTACAAATTGTACATGACGCAGGTCTAATACAGAAAAGAAAGGTTAACCTTAGATGATAGGATAAAATGAACTGCCATCACGCTGAAAGATCATATCTAGTGCATGTCTATGACGTCACACTGACGTCACACTGACGTGACACACACTGGCTGACGTGACACACACTGGCTGACGTGACACGCACTGGCTGACGTGACACACACTGGCTGACAGTGGTCGTCATAATCATAATTCATTGGTACATCAATCATAGCATCATATGTTTCATAGCCTTCACTTAAAATATTGTTCAACACAAACCTTACCAATCTTCCCTAGCCAATCGTTGACATATAAAACCAATTTAATGTTGCAAACATTTGATCCCAAGATAGATATTGTTGTCAACTTGAGCTGACCGATTGAAAGTAGGCACAGTTTTGCTAACACTTGCAACTTCCAAGTTAGATGCCTCAGTGAGATCCGGTCAGCAAAAGGACGACAGGTCTGAGGGCTAACTGCATTAATCCACGAGATATTGAAAGGACTATCCAGTCCTGCTAGGGCCTCCAGTTGTGGGACGAACGGGATGGGAAGATAGATTACTAAAACCTAATCCTTCTCGAAGACAGGTTCTAGTTTGCTAGGTGTTACCAGCAATCAAACTCCAGCATTTGCTGTACTTCGAGCAACTTTACAGGTGGAGGCTGCTGGCCTTCCAACCCAAACTTTAGTTTCCTCATAATTTGTCAGGAGCGAAAAATCATGCTCTTGTTCTTTAATCTTTGCCATAGGTATTGAATGCAATTTCGTTAAAAAAGTAAGCATTCTCGCTTGCGCTAGTCTGGTCAAGTCAATAGTCTTTCTATACTTTCAATTTCTTACATTTTTCCAAACATAACAGACTTGATCATCTAAAGATTATCTAGTAGGGCATATGTCCCAAAACCAGTTTAAGCTTCATTCTCATGATCTACTGCACAATGTTTTCTTGTAATACAACATCATCTAGACGACAACCGAGGGAGGATAGTCAATGCGTTTAGAAGCAAAATGAGGTACACTGACAAGTTGGAAAATATGAGGCTGTCACACGCTGATGCTATACTGCGTGTTATGATCTCAGAGGTCACAATGAAGCAGTCAGAGATAATCTCGTACTGTTGTCACGGTATGTTGACAAACATACCGTGACGTAATGTTGACAGCACTGGCGGCGCTGACGTGTACGCTGTATGCTATAGCATACACAGTCAGCAACCTGTGTATGCTGGAGTATGTTTTAGCATACACAGTTTAGGTGATGCTGCCGTGTATGCTAAAGCATACACAGTCATCAAACAGTGACTAAAGTATGTTTTTGATGAAACATAATCTAAGAGAAATGTAATATAGTGGTCATTTTGGTAAGAATTTTTGCATGAGTTTTAAATCAGCTACAATATACCTAATTAGATATTTCCTCATAAATAGTAAGCCTAAATATTTACTGAATTAAAAAAGCATGTAAGCTATATTTAATAATTAGACATAATGAATTTATAATAATGTTTCTTCATCGTAGGCATTATCCATGAGCCTAGTATAAATGACGCTGAAATTCTATGGTGCATGATTTGAACTGCAGAAACTGATGGATGCTTTGGGCAGAAGATCAACAAATTATGGAATTACATTATGTCAAAACTATCGAATCTACGATTGTGACGAAGATTGCTATGGAGTTTCATAGTTTCTTTGAAGCAACTCAGATTCATATGTACGCCATGGACAAATAGTAGAGCAGATGTCAAAATATAAGTATACAGATCAAAATCACAACGTATCGGAGGGCGGTTTATGTTAGGATGGAGCTACGATCAGAATTGAGGCATTTGAAGGAAAAGAGTCTCAGAGAGAGATAACAAAACGTTCAATACAGTATATGGACCTATCTCTAGGTAAATGCATAAATTTGAGCAGTGGCACTTTATGTAAATTTGATATTAAGGCAAACTGGAAGCCAATGGAAAGAGATTTTAAAATCTGGATATGGAAATAGATCAGAATAGATAGTTTTGAAAGTACAACTTGAAAGGACATGTAGAAAAGAACAAAGAAATGTTAAACTGTTCGAAAGAGGAATTTTTTGGAGAGACTTCAGTGAAGAGGAAGAACAACCGGATTGTGTATATTTTATGCGGAGGAAGATTTTGAGAGACATTGTTGAGGGCAGAATGATTGGAGCGAAACTAGGCTTCACTCAAGAATATGTACGCTAGAAAAATTCAAAAGTCTTTTATAATCATAGGAACTAGAGCAGAATAAATACATTTATGGAGAAATTGGGAGCCATTAACGTACCAGATGGCAGATACCTCGAGTACCAATGATGATAAGCAAAACTTCATTGTTTGTTGCAACAAAGATATTAGTATAATTATGTTTCGGTATAGCTTTTATCTTCATGATGAAGGAATTTTACCATTACTGATGAAGTCTATATAGTTTTCATCATCATAATCACACTACAGCTAACACAGTAATAGAAATATGTGTAGGATACACAATAAGAATAAAAATTTGTGCTATAGCATACATAAAATTCTGTGTATGCTAAAGCATCACAATAATAACAATTTGGTGTATGCTATAGCATACACACTAATAACAATTCTGTGAATGATATAGCATACACAGTTACACACCCACAACAAAATTTCGACTCTGGCGGGGAGACAAACTCAGCATACACGCTCAGCACACCCTTCCGCCGCCACTGTATGACAGTACCCCTGGATAAATGGAAAAACAAAATGGTTATGGCCTCCTTGACTATTCTGACAGTAGGCCTACTTGGCCTCCACTTTCGATCATTCCAGTAGTGCCTCGCCAAGTGGCCTGCACGTAGCTCAAGTCCTCGATTCGTCACTGGTGGAAACAGAAACTGATAGTTAAGCAAGGAGCCCTTGTGCAAATCACTGTCAGATATTGCAAGAGATAACATCAATGCACTTACAAGTGCACTACTCTTGTGAGACCGACGGTTACAACACCCAAGGCTTACACAACGTCATATTGAAATACTTCAAAAATCAGCATTGCATTCAATACTTCTCCTTACGTTTAGAACTTTCCAAAAAGTTATCGAAGCTGAAGTATTCTCTAGATTGTGAGCGCAGAGGTCGTGTATCTGGAGGTTTGAGATTCTGTTCAGACGGAATGTAGAGACTCAAGTCAAGCTGCTTGTTCACATCGTCGCTTAAAGCCTCCCTCTGAAAGCATCGCACAGCATGTCGCATTGGACTTTAAAGTAGAAAGATTTGGATAGATAGTCTTAAGCTAGATCTTAAGATGTTTGAGTTTAGAGAGGAAGGAGTTCATGATTCTGTTTGAGGAGAACTGAACACAAAATAGTCTAACCAACAAATAAAAATTGATATAAAAAGAAAACTGTAATGATGATTACTTCTTGAAGCCACATTGTAGCGCAACAATGTAATTGTGTATTTACAACAGGACAGATCAGATTTTAATTCTACAATATTATGAACTGAACAATAATGTCTTCTACACCATAATAAGCTGCTGTTTGGCGAATGCCATTGTTACATGACTTTGTACAAACTTCAGCCTTTGCTGCATCAACCTAAGTCAAATTCTGAACAATTGTTTAAAATTGATGCAAATTGTGATATATAGTGTTAAATTTGATGGATATCCGATTTGTTTCAAGAAGTTGTCCGCAACTATTTGGCTATGCAGCTTTCATTGGGCCACAGTGCACACAACGAGATATGTAGACTGATAATAGATCAACTCCTGAAACTGCAAGTGGAGTAGAAATGTAATCACTGTTGCAATGATTAGCCTTGAGGCATCAAATGAGGCATCAATCTTACACTACTAATAACACCAGCAATTACTTTTTCTACTGTGTTCTAATGCTTCAATAATGCAATAAACAGAATTCATACATTGACACACTGCACATAAAATATCACTGGATGATACGACTGAAAAATAACAACCATTACGGAAGGAGTCACAATTGCACATCACTGATGAATAAGAGACAGAGAAGTGCTCGTCTAAAGGCTATTTACCACATGGCAACTGTCCGACTTCCATTTCATATTTAAGAAATCAATGATGGCAGCCAGAGATCGATCCGGCCGCATGTTTATCCGCAGCCTTGGGTTCTGTGCCAACGTCTGTACATAACTCCAAGCAGAATTGGATCTAGCACGAAGTTCAACCGTCACACGATCAGGCACTTTAGCCTTTGCTTCGTCCCTTGAATCTGCAAAAGAAACCAATTAGATTAGCATACATTCAGATAGATAAGTAATTAGCAGAAGTTGCTCGATGTGAACCTCTGAATTCAAACGTAATCTTCTCTCTTAGCACAACTACGAGAGATGGTTTCTCTTCTTCCTTCAACAGATATCATACTGGTATTAGTTTGGAGAGTCCTTCTCCCTCTGAAACTTGACAAGACCAGCAGCTAGATTGCCTGCTATGAAGAGTCTATGTTATGAAGAACATAACAATATGCTCTAACAGTTTTTGCTCCATTACATTAAAACACCACAAATCTCAGGAATAAATACATGCAAAGACATTTACATATCAAAAGTGGAAACTAGTACCTATCCATTAGAAACCAAACTAAATCATATATCAAATTTCCCCTACCACTGATCATTCTGAAGCCAAACATCCAAAAAGAACACCAGGATGAAAAAATGCATTAGAAAACTACAAACAGGAAAATCTTACTAATAACTCACATATCTGAACAAGATAAATCAAAGCAAAAGTTCATACAATTTACGCCCAACTTTAAAATTAATTGATAACGATATCCAAAACCTATGTCTTCTACACTAAACATAACCTGGTAAAAGTTGTAAACTTGCTAGTCAGTAGGAGCAAGCAGTGGACTTATAATGATTTATTCAGAATTATAATGGGGCAAACAAAATGTGCACGATCATATCGCATACCCTCCAAATTTGTTACATTACATCATATTAGTAATGTAGTAAAATGTTTAGCCAATAGGATTATGTTTAGTGACATCTCAAAGGCATCAAAAAATACAAATGTATATACATAAGAGTCTATACGTTTTCGGCTTAAAAAGTTCAATTCTGGAACAGCAATGAAATTGTTCAAAGTTCAAAGCCAATCTCTGTAATGTGATTGCACATTGAGCATTGTATGCAAGTTTGTACTGTTTGAAAATAAAACAGGTACAGAGTGTGACAGAAATCGCATACTCGACTGTTAGTAAACGATAACGACGATTATTAGTTAAATGTCAGCATAGCGCTTCAGCTTCCGATGGTGATCGACAACTTGGAAAATTAGCTGACACTGCTCTTCCATGTGTGATTGCAGAGTTGAAGTCTGTAGGAAGCTCGGCAGCATGTTCAGTGCAATCACTAACAACACGAAGTGCATCAACAGTCTCTTTGGCTTGCTTGTGATCGTCACGATTATCCCACGTTCAACGTCGTTCATGAATCAGTGAAGGGAAAATATTTGAAAAGCTTCAGTGCAGTCAACAAATTCAGAGATTGCTTTGCGACAAAGTCTTGCAGAGTTGTGGCTTGGAAAAATTGAACCATCGTTGGTTCAAGTCTGCGTAGATAATAATTGTCTCTGGGTTTTTAAGTGCCTCACCTGTTTGCATCTTTTCAGGAATATAAATGAGATCGGAGAAAGTTACAACATAACCAAATCTTGGCGTAGGTACCAAAGGTGGCCTTTCATCTTCTTCAGCGCCATCGTAGTCATTTCTTTTCTATTGAAAGAAAAGACTCAATATTTTGCAGCAGACTTGGATCCCTCAGTGGGTGGAGCATCGCAGCTGCTCATTGGTCATGTGAGCTACGCCACATACATATAAAGCGATTGTGAATAGGCAGACTCAACATACAGTGGAGTAAAAATTTGTTTCACAGCTTTCATCTCATTCACATTCATCTTTAACTGTTCCCGAAATGGAAGCAGTTTCAAGCTGTGAATTTCCTTAGTCATTCAGCTGAAATGGAAGCCACCTGGAAATTGTTCTGTGTGTGTCCAAGTGCAACTAAGCTGAGTTTTATAAACTCCAAATAATCTTGCTGCGGTTGTTTGTCTCTAGTCAGTGCATCAACAAACTGTTCTACAGCTGCAGAGTTCTGCTGCAACCACATTTTCTCAAGCTCAGTCGGCTTGTAATCTTTCTGTCAATAGGAGCATGCTGGCATTGATCCATCGAAGACCATTGATCTCGGTACTTTTAGAAGATTCGAATTGGAGATACTGATGAGATAAAGAATAATAACAAATGCTATCTGCAACGACCTCATGTATATGATATCTGCATGGAGAGAACAATAGACGCTTATCAAAGGCCTGTTGGATAATCGTAATCGCTCCATTTGTGGACGCCTGTGTTTTGCACTTGTCGTATCGAAGTACAGCCATACAAGTCATTTAGGAGCTCCTTCCCACTGCTTCTACTATATTCTTTCCCATCATGACACCTGTACCCAAACTGGTAACTTTAGAATTGCCAAAAGCTTCAATTCTTTGCAGAAATAAAAATTGCCATGCGATCACATATAACGCCTTCATGGTCAGGCAAAAAGTGTTTGAGCTGTCACTTACACTTAAGACCTCGACTTTTCTGTGGCTTATTATTGAAGCATTTGAAATGTTTTAGAACGGTATGCGAATGACTCGGCAAAAAATATTTTTTCTTAAACAGTCTAGTGGACAGCGCCTTGAAGTGCTGGCACAAAAAGTTGTAACTGAACAAAGAAAAGAACGAGTACGTGATGTAACTGCAAAGATTCCCTGACATAGTGATACTATTTAAAATAGATACGAAAAATGTACAGCAATATAAAAAGAGTGCCAAAATTCATATAAACAAAATGAATACCATAACGCTTAAACAGAATTGATTATAATAATTATGCCGTCAATACCATCGAGATTGTAAAGCTTCTTCAACGCTCTACAGTATGGAACCTTGATACGACAGTTCTTTCCTCTCACTTTCATTGTCGTCGTTCTACAATCAACATATATCAACTGAACATTAACCCCAAAATACAAATATGTACAAATAATCAGCCTACTATGATACAAAACAAGCAAACCCCAAAAACTATTGAATTACATCCCGAACGCTTATTATGCAACTTGAGAGGAAACTATTGAGGGCATCATGATGTACAAACTGAATCACATACAAGACATATCAGTCGATCATAGATGAGAAAGAGTGACTCTCAACTCCTCAAGTTGAGTGTCTAACCTTCAAGTATAACATGCAAATTGATTGTGTACATGAAAGGCCTGCTCACGTTAGTGTAACAATCTGAACAATAACAATCACATCCATTCCGTAATAATACAGAAAAGAGTAGAGTGCTCTCCTTCTTGTCTATCTTTTTCTCTCCATCTGAGTCACCTTTACTCCTTCTTAATTCTTCTATCCCTGTCTTCTCTCCCTATCTTTATCCTCATAGCAGGGTTCCTACAGAATTTCAAAATGGAATTCAAGGACTTTTTCAAGGACTTTTCAAGGACCTTTTAAGCACTTTTTCACAAGTTCACACGGTGTAATATGTAAAACTGCAAACAGATAAAACTAGAGCTGCCTGTTAACGCGCTTGTTAATGCACAAAATAACGCTTCCGCTCACGTGTTATTAAAATTAACGCATTGTCACTTTTTTGTAGTATCGCAAACAAGTAAAAACAAATAAATCTAATGGTTTGGTAACGATTACAAATTCCAGAAAATAAATTGAAAGCAGGAATCAGATGGGAGCTGGGGCAAATGAACGTACACTGTGAGCAGGTTTGATTAATGACTGAAACAGACTAATGACTGAAATAGCACAGCCACGGTATTTGGGCCCCTGGGTATCAAGAAATGAAATATTGTTAGTGTACAATAATGTTATTTCATTATGGCCAAGTGGTCTAAGTTTAATAATCTGTCAATGTAAATTGAAAGCATATAAGGAATTCGTCAAAAATTACATGTTAGTGAAGAAAATAAAAAACTAAACGCTGCGAAGGTTACGTATGGTACCCTCGTATAGTCAACTCCACCAGTGTTAGTGGATCTATTATAAACTATCATGTCATTTAATTATACAGTACTGGTACCTCTTCTTGCTGGAAAACTATTATATTGTTACATATTTATTTAATGGGTCATACTCAAGGTCAATATTATTTCATAATCTCCGCAACGTTTTTAGGACTAATTGTTTAGTTTACTATTCGAAAGGAAGTTTTATATTGCTAAAACTTTCAAAACCTCTAGACAAAAGTAATCAAATAATATTGCTTGAAATGATATTTTAAAGGCAATGGCTTAGTTCAAAGAAGACTTGAAATAATGTTGCGGAGGTTACAATTTGTTGCGGAGGTTACATTCTCCAGAGGTTGGCATCATTTTGCACACACTCAAACCATTCAGAAAGCATGGTTCGAGTGAGAATGAATAGGTGCTAAAATATTTAATAGTGGGCATTAGCTCATGTTTGTAAACACACAATTCACAAGATGGCCACAGTTTTGGTATATTTTTTAAATAACTAGAATAATGGACTTGCTTTTTCTTACATTTTTATTCGCATCCTATAAGCTTGTAATACTGTATTTTAATTAATGTAATTATTCTTATATTTGTTATACTCCCGGTACGGCTGTTCCGGGGAATTGATATGATTAAAATTGAAGTGTCAATTCTCAATGACTAATTCTCAATGACTAATTCTCTGTGTCTGGCTGCGTGATGAAACTCCCTTGAAAAAAACGACACTAAAATGCTCAACAGCCATAAAATTGCACTGAAAGAGGTAGCTGCTCTCACGGGCATCACCTGATTGATGTGATATGGCGACCAAGCTCAGAAAAGAATTTTCTGCCCTTTGCATTATGGTTCCCAGCATTATACAAGCAATAGACCACTTTGGAATAGTCACTCTAGTTGATCATGTATCTATGTTTAAATGACTCATGGGTGTCAGAAAGCCTGATAAATAGCTATGAATTGC
>JAQFYQ010000227.1:0-19446 GCA_034694885.1 Buchholzia appendiculata | reverse complement strand
CCCAGCCCCCTGTAATTCATACACTGTTCGTTGTTCAAGCATATTTAGCAAGCTTTGGCAAAATTGATAACAAATTATGTGAAGGGAACTGAAATTCATATGAGAATCCTGTGTACCATCATCTGACGTGATCATCATCATCATCACCAACATTTTGCGTCAGTTTTTCCTTGTCACAATGGATAAAATATCTCCAACTATGGAAATTTCTCTCTCCACAGATCACGATCATGTGTATCCTTAGCGCTCACTTCCAGGTCTATGGCCTCTTTTCAATGTTACTGATGATTATAAGTGGCTGAAGCGATCTAAAAGAACCACCGCAGAAAATAGCATAGTTGTTTACAGCATATTAAGTAGCTATCTTAAGTACATAATTGAATTGTAAATGTCAAAAGTTTAAACTCCGCCTTCTTTTGTCCTCAGTATCTAATCGCCATCGAATGTTTAAGTGCAGCTGCTTTGGGCAGCCATTCCAAAGCTTCAGTTACTGCCTCACGCAATGCCTGTCTTTCAGTGTAAGTATTGTGCCAACTTTTGTTTTATTAAACATAATTTTTTTATAAGTATTGTTTTATTGTGCCAACTTTTGTAGTATTTTACAGCACGGATAGCACTCTATATCCCTTTCCCGGGCCATTGGACCTTTTTCAGTTCATTGCACGCTATGTTTTTTATTCAAATTTATTATCTCAAACTACACAAAATAATGAGTTCTCTTCGAGATAATGAATTAATGACATCTTGAAGGTCTTACAGCTTTCAATGATTATTGGGCAGTGTTGCGTGTCAAACGGATAGCTGTGAAGATCCATGTGGCAGGAGAATACGACGAAAATTCTACAATGACATCAATCAAAAGAGCATAAACTATGTATTAAAATCGAAAAATATTAATTTACAACTAAGGTTACTCCGTATATATCCAGATGTTGATATTTTTATTCTATTACGTGAATACCGCAAGTGCATTTTAAATTTATCCGACATCGTCTAATAAAAGGTTTGCGTCCTAAATTACAAAAACCTTCAACAATAGGCATACAAATATAAAATCGCTGTTGAAACCAGCTGCATAATTTAGTAACCGAAAGTTGCACTTAATAGAGAAACAGAAAAACAGTGACAAATATTAGGCAATATCATCGGAAATGCTGACGTTGCAGCTATTGCAGCAGCACTTGCGTAATTGTAATGGAGGTGGGCTCGGTAGGATTGATAAAGTCATTGCAATGTTTCTCGATGAATTTCAACTGATTTTACTCCTTTTTATTTTCTATGACTCCACTAAATCAACGACTTTCCTCGCTCGACTACGTCGCTGACAGTTCAAAAATGTCTGATTTTCCGAGGATCAACGATGTAACTATTGTTAACAAGAGAGTTGTCGATCACTTTCCCCATTGACCTTTAACCTTGGCCTACATCTAGGGCAGCTACCTGGCATTTGACCTTTGGCCTATATTCAGGACCCAACCAGGCCTTTAACCTCTAGACCTCGAACAGACACTAGCCTAGGCCTACAAACTAGCCTAGGAAAACACACGTACTACGCTAAGGCAGAGACTAACGCTTGTCGGTTTAACTGTCACACGGAACAAGTGTCGCGGGACTAAATGATTAGTACACTTGTGGCATCGTTAGGTGTCTCGGGGACTAAGTGTCGCGATACCGTTTTACTTAGATAGATACCGATCATCATGCAGACTTAAATGACAAAATGCAATGAAATATAATAGTGTACGGAGATCTACCTTGTACAGAAGAAATTATCCTCTCACTTGATTTTGATAGAAATCAGTATATACCTCATGACTTGAAACAAATAACCGGATGGTCCAAGAAAAATGGACCGACTGCTGACAATGTCACTGCGCGATGACTGCTTTTCGTTGCCAAAGAAGAGGTCAGGCATCCATAGTTTGCTCCAACTTTCATCAGGCATTAATATGGACCTTAAAGTGCTGTTCATATGCTCAAAGGCGAGCCTAGAATCCGTCCAACTTTGGCGGAGATATATGTTCACTGAAATGTCCTGGAAAGTCGATAATATCTCATGCATTTGATAGTAATAATAGATTAATTTAGTTTTAGCAATTTAAAATTCCACTGCAATGAAATCTGATTACAATTGTACACAATGAATATATTGGTTTAAAAAGTTAATTCAATGTTCATTTGCTAAAAGGAGCGCCGATCTGGCATAGAGGTCTCGGTCTCGGCTTATGCGAATCCAGAGTTTCCTCTCAGCTTAAAAATCCCTTACAGGACTATTGGTTATGTTAATCACACGTATGTCGTTACAATCAGCAAATCAGTTACAATGAATTACGATATGCTCACAAAATATACCGAATTGTATTCGTTCAGTTGGACATTTTTTACTTCTTTATTTTATTACTTTCGCAGGAAGGCAACGGAAAACCTCCTTTGCTGATCTTATCACCACTTTGCTTTCATGATTTCATATGAGAAGCATTGTGAAACCATGCTGATAGGAAGGCACGCCCCTTTTAATCAGTCAATTAGTAGAACGGATGGTCTACAATAAGTACACTAGATCATATTTTTGAAAGTTGAAGTAAGAGAAAGAAAAAAGGTACGCACTAGGATTTATACTAAATAGTAACTTGCCAAATAAGTTGAAAGAAAGTTTCAAAGAAAGATGAAAATGAGCATAATGCAGAAACGGATGAATAAGTTGGAAACCTTTAACCTGCTGGAATGCAGAGCACCGATGATGATGATAATAACACCCCAATGTAAAAAAAATTCTCTAGGTAAAGAGGTCTAATGCCTGCTACTGATTGTGCATTGGACATAATGCTTGCCAGATTGATTCCCAGGGAGAAATAATTTTTGTCACGACACGCAGCGTTGCTGCTACATTATTCTGTCTTTCGTCCGCTTAGATTACGGATTTGCATTTGAATTAGTTCGCCTAAATTAGTCCTTTCGATCGAATAAGTGCCTGAAAACAAAACCTGTCCTAGTTGTTTAGAAAATATCAAAATGCTTGTATCAAATCTACGACAACATTTATATATGACAATGGAACAACTGTGAATATCTCAATGGAATTCCATAACATTTTTGATAACCTATTAAATCAAACTAAAATATTCGGCCAAATTATTGCGTAGTGGAAGAATATTGGTCAACCTTTTCAACGTATTAAACTTCCACTCCATATGAAACAATAGACATTTTCAGATGTTGCCAAACTTCCTTTTAAAAATGTCTCTACGAAATGTGGGTGCTTATTAGTAATGTCGCCATAATTATCAATAACTTTGTCAACAATAGCATAAAACAACGCTGTCAGCAATAATTAACATCGTTCATCTCAAAACATCTCCATTGTAATTTCCTCAACATTCTTATCGTACACTGTTATTATTAAATGAAATGCAATCTTCATAAAAGAGTAGATACTGATAAGTATCCAAAAACAAAGAGACAGCTGTTTTACCATTGTCTGTTCTATGACTGAATAGATTTCTAATATATGCATCGAGACGGTGACAATGACAGCACGACCTTCAGACAACAGAACATAGCAAATACTTCATGTCACCTTTATTGTTATAAACAAAGGTCATGAACACAATTATAAACCCATAAGAAAAGCAATCAATTTCTTTTACAAATATAGTAATGCTGTACAATACATATATGGCTGATTGATTTGAAAAAAATTTTTAGACAAAAAACAGTGTGTGTGACATGTTACACATGTAGCAGCTTCGGGAGATTGAGTGTAATATTCTAAAAGCATTATGATATTGGTTGTGCGTAATACTGAACATTGGAATAGAATATAGGATATAGAATATTTGTTGTGCGTTTTACATAATATGTAGGGCGACACGAAAGTTCGGTAACCGTTTTCAAAATGATATTATTACAAAAAACCTATAGATTTGAATAATTTTCTAACCAAGCATAGAAAATATGTGCTAAATATTTTTGTTTTTTATATTATACGAAACGGTTTGCTCCTACTATTTGATCAAAGTTAGTCGAGAGGTTTTAGTCAAAATACGCTTCAATCGCATGTTGTTTTGAAGCCTAAACAGCCCAAATCTGAATTTTTAAATATGATGTCTTTCCTAAATTTATTATTTTAACCTGGCCGTCTTCAAATCAGTCCACTCATGCACTGTATTGCTTTTATTTATAATATAATCTCTTGTTTTCCACGACATAGAGTTTTTTTGGAAATCTGGCTTAGCTCTTTTCAACGAACATTTCTTCACTGAAGAATGACGTCGCTCGCTTCCTGTTGAAATAATCAAATGCTTGGCACAGTAAAGTTAATATTTGATAAACAATGCTGTCATTTTCCTTGATATACCCAATTTTTTATGGACTTATCCATGTCGTAATCAGAGCTAACCTTCATTCATCGTTGAACAAATGATCAGTAAATAAAATTCTCATACAATCCTCCCATTTCCAATACGAAAGGTCTAATTTTAGTCGCATTGGCTCACTGGCCTTTACATTCCAGATACTCCCCCTTTATTTCCACACTTAGCATGTGCATATTTTCCTCAGTAGAACAACTGCGTGTTCACTTAGTTGAATATCAGTAAAATGTTCGCCATTATGAAATCATAAAGCCGTCTAGCGACGGATGGATCAGGTAGAATGAGCTCAACCGCGCTTTGCATCGCTAACCCCATTTAGCACTCAACGCGCGCAGCAAGCCCTAGCTGATGATGTCATCAAGTTACGAACTCCAAAATTGGGTCAATGTATTTCGCATATTTTATTTACCTAAAATTAAAAGATCATCAGCAATAATTGAGCCGTTTTCAAAGGAGGTTTAAAAAAAACGGTTAGCGAACTTTCGTGTCACCCTATAGTTCACTAACGTCACAACTGATTATATTATTCATTACTGACAGGTTCCCAGCAGAATTGACATTCTGGTAATCTGTTAAATGAAACCGGCCTCAAATGTCACTCACTTTTCAAAGTGACTGCTTTTCTACGCAATGTGTAAAGTGACTGACCCAATCAGCCAGTTTGCAGTCACTATGTAAAGAGGCTGATTTTTATAGATTGACTTTAGCATAAAAGATATATATATATATATATATATATATATATATAATTATATATATATATATACAGAGAGAGAGAAGCTGCTCTTTTAACAGGTTTTATATTTCCTATAAGCTTTACGAGGGCGGAAATCAGTGAAACGTCATGACTGAGTAAAGAGTGGAATCAAAACTGCTTCCCAAATACTGCCTGAATAGTCAATAGTGGGTTCAAGTCCATCTCGAAAAGTGAAGAACTGATTTACATCGAGCGCTCGTGTTTTCAATGGCTACCGCCCCACACTTTCTGGAAGCCCAGTGACTGGTTCTTTAAGTTGAGAATAGTGTACGAGTTTTACAATTTGGAACAAATTGAGACAGAATTGTAAGTTTGACATTCGGATCAAAACACAATTAATCGAGTGATTTTAATTGGTGACATTAGAATATGAGAGAAAACATTCAATACGTTTAAAACTGGGCCTTCTTCACGTTGAATCTGACCGCCTAGTTCAGCCTGAAACCGCTCCTCTAGTTCAGCATGAAAATTACCATTTAGTTCGGCCTGAAATCGCCTCTGTTCAAATGGCATCATATCAATCGATGGCATCACTTGTTTCCTCTTTTATCATGCAGTAGAACCTCTATCATTTCTTTTCAGTTCATGATTATACTCTGAAATTGTAATACTGTTATGCTCGAATCATCCTTAAATAAATAATAAACACTTATTTAATAAATATATACTTAAACGTCAATAATTTATTTTCTTACTTTTGAATGTTTATAAAGTGAATCTTTTTAGAACCTCATTATTTGATTTTTAGTTTTGTATTGAAGTTTTGTTTCATCATTCATTTCATGGCCACGATAAATTGTGTTTTCACTTGCTCAACAGCTAAATAAATACCACAACTCACTCAACCGATGCCAAATACAAAGACAACAACTCAATAAGCCGCTGTCTACTAAATACCACAACAACTCACTCAACCGCTTCTAAAGACCACAAAACACTCACCTGGTGGTAATTCTGTTTTGTCGTAATTTTCCAACAATAGTCTGAGGATCTCTGATTTCCTGTGAATAAATGCAGAAGCAACAATTAATATTTGCCAATAAACCTTCATTGCAAACGATCATAACTACATAACTACATAATCATATTAACCGAATAATTCTAAATGATTTTCATTTTATTTATTTTATTTATTTTATTTATTTTTAAATTATAGCCTCATGAAATAAATTTCTAAAATAAATGTCTGCATTTAGTTTATTTAGTTTCTTGCACTATTATTTTTTAAATTGTTTTGCTTCTTTGCTTTGTCTAGATCAAGTAGATTTTTGATTATTATAAACAAAAAGACCTTAATTACACCATTTTTTTAAATAAGCGCGCTAAGTTGCGTTCGGCGACTAGCTCCATAGTAGAGGTCAACACGGTAGATATATTTACCACCATGGTGCACCATTGCCTCCGCCACAAAAAATGGAACTCCACCACCATGTAACCAACGTGACTTTCACAGGGCCATTTGCGACAGCAAACCTGCTGCAATAACCCATGCATAGTAATTAACTGCAGACTATCATAAAATTGCAGATGATCATTGCAGTGTTTAGAGCAGTTTGATATGTTTATTGTGATGATATACTTTTTGCTGAGATTGTTGAAAGAATTAAATACTACTACCACATAGGGCAATGATTAAACTATAACGTTTAATTTCAAAACTATATGGGATGAGAATTAAAAACGAGCTCAGACCACGCGTCAAAAAAGTATGACGGTGCTTTTCCGAAATAACCTAAAATATCCGAAATAACCTAAAATAATTAGAAATGACAAGAAATAATTCGAAATAACTAGAAATAATTATTTCGGATTATTTAGGTAAATATAGACACCGCGATTCAGCCCATTTCGATTGAAAATATTATAAGTATTTCAGTCGTATGGTACAACTGGATTTGCAAGGATCTAGATATGATGAATCAGTAAACTTCGTAGGACGTCTAACATTCACAAGAGTTTAGTGAATGACATTTAAGCAACTCAGTACACATTCACAAAGAATATTCTACGACGATATCACTAGAACAATGAGTCATCGGTTATTTCAAAGAAAATATAAAGTGCAGGTGCTCACGTGTAGTTTGATTTCAAGACCGTTTCAGTTTCTCCTTCCGATACACTTCTTTTGCTGCGAGCGTTTTCTGGAGGCGGGAAACTATAGACAATGCAAGACATTGAGCCTTTAAACTCTGCCTTAAAATACTCGGCTTGTTTGCACTTTAATTAATACATCCATGAAAATGGATGTACAATTTTAATACCCTTTCATTTTGAACTATTAAAATAGATTTTGTTGGTACTTCCAACCTTTGTAAGGCACAGCGTAGTCTACGCCTTCTGACACGGGTACTGCCTTTTGATAATCAAACGCAAATCAATCAATCTGATTGATCTACAGACTTATAATGTTGCTTCGTGCTAGCTGAGCTTATTATATCACCATCAACTCTACAATTTTTTCTCTTCGCGTAATTATATTTCGACGATCTGCGGTATACGCGGAGGTTATAGCTTATAATCGATAATTATGTAAATTAATTCCTTTCTCATTTCGCAGGAACTTATCAGAACTTTGAGGTATGATCTGACCTCTCCTCTTTATTGTGAGATTTGACCTCTCCTCTTTATTTTAAGATCTGACCTCTCCTCTCTGTTATAAGATCTGATCTCTCCTCTTTTCTAAGATCTAACTTCTTCTCTTTGTTAACAGGAACAAATGCCGAGGGCTTGAGAACTTCATTATGCCCAACTCTGATATACTCCGAAAGGATCATCATTAAATTTCACAAACACAAATATTACACAATTCGACTTTTATCGTATACGCACTGAATGCATTATAGTAATCATGTTCCTTATTTTTAAACATTCGGATCAATATATTAAAATACTATTCTAATTATGACTAATTAGTCTAAGATCGGTAGATGGAAATTGTTATGGCATTTAATTGGTATATTATTTGACTATGAATTTTAACAATTGGAAATATTTAAGCAAATATTTAGGGCACCGGTGTTCACCGGTTGTGTGGCCGAGTAGTTATCGTTCAGCGCTAACAAGCTAGCAGTACAAACCCGTCGATGTTCGCCTCTCAGACAGGACGACTGCTTTAGCTTCAACATCGCAGCCACCTCTGACTATTGAGTATGCCTACTTGGGCAAAGTTAAGAGGGCACCTAGATCATCATCAGAGGTGTGTATACTCAAACTAGCCAACTGAATACCAACTAAATGTATCCCAGTCAATTTGGCACACGACAACAACAACATTTAAGCATCGTTTTTGTAAGAGATTGATTATAATTAGATGCTTGGGACACTTGTGGAAAACAAGTGATCACAGCTCATACAAGAATTCAGATAAACAAAATCTCAGCCGATAAACTTCAGTCTGATTGTAAACAAAGAAGTGATAACACAGCTTTTCTATCGGTCAGCAGTGCCCACGAACTGCAATTGAAGTGGGATTATTCCAGTCAAGGGATTTTCTCAGGGTTTTTGCTTATAAGGATTTCCCATGTATTTATGTACGAATGATGTTTTAACGTGATGATTCTTTTCGTTTCCCACTGCACAAATGGACTCAATTTTCACTAGCGGAGTTTGGCACATGATAAGCTAAGTCCATCGAACATAATATATTATTTTTTGGAAAAATTACACGTGAAATAAATTGAAAAATTGCCAGCTATTCTCTTAATAAATAATATAATAAAGTTAGCGCTTACGTGCACTACAATAAAAAGGTAAATTTACCCCTTCCCCTCCCATTCTGTGAACTGAAATCAACCTCCGTCAAAGAATAATCAAGTTAGACTATCTAACTAACGTTTGTTTGTCGGCTAATGTATACCTGTTGATTCCGTCGTCCACGTTCTGGTGCCAGTGAGCTGGACTCTGCCACAAGTCATTAGCTGCGTCTTTTTCCACATGGCCAGATGAAACGCTCTGTTGCTGTCCTATCCATTCTAGCCAAGCGTCGCATTGAACAACACAGCATGACGCCACAACGATCATGATAATAGGTTGCCATGGTTGCAGAGTGAATTGCATCGTCAATACCAGAAAAGGAGAAAGGTCCTGCTATAGTCAGATTACGAATATACGCACACACACATACACACACACGCTCACACACACATACGCAAACACACGTACAAACAAACAAAAACACACACGCACACACTCAAAACAAACACACACATATGTGCTCACACACATATAAGCAAAAAAATAACACGCACACGAACCCGTCTCGTATGAAATGATTTTTCCATTGTGAGCATAACATTTCAATTAAACTAAAATACTGCGTTATAAAACGAATTAACCTTTTCATGAGGTAATCGCCGTTTCAAAAGAAGGTTCTTATCAGGGTCATTGTTCCAAGAGGTAGAAAATTAGGCCAACCATACACACACACGCGCACATACGCACACATACATACGCACACACATACACACACAAACACCCACACCCACAAATACACACATACAAACACACGCACACACACAAATACAAACACAAATACACACACAATCGCGCTCTAATTATGCGCCAAATGTACACATACAAACATATTTTATTCCCTTACCTTGTCAGGAACGTAAATTATATCCTTTGTTCAAAAAGTTAGTATTATGTACATAATCAAATTAGGTTCTCATTAACTTAATGTATATTATAATCTCAATGAATGCTTATTTATTTGACTATAGGAGATTAAATTTACTCTTAATCATTTTTATATAAGCAACCGCCATGTTGGAGATTGTTAAACTGCACTGAAGCGTAGATCTATACGGGATAGCACTTTGTGCTTTCGCAATTCCTATTACCCAGTCCAATTCTCTCCTCATACACTATGCGTATTATTTTCCACACATATATTGATCTGATATATTTGAATCCACTGTGCAATTCCGTAGTTCCAGGCTATAGTAATAAACTAATAATGTTTGTGTCCAAGAGTGGCTGTGTGTCTACTCGCAGCGGAGTCTGACAGGAAGTGAGTATTGCAGCCGATGTATATGTAGCGAGCGACGCCGTGCTGACGTATTCCAGTGGCGAATTTTTGCGTTGCGTGAACGGGGGGGGGGAGGGGTGCAACATGGTAGTCACGATAGATTTTAACATTATGCTGGTATTCAGTAAACACACTCAAAGGAGATTTTTGGTTGTTCAGCACCACCGACCGAAATTAACTATCGTCTCCTTTTGCTAGCAAAAATTATGAAAATTTTTGCTCGAACTTTCAAGGGTCAGCCGACGCCCTCGAGCCACAGATAGTCATCCACTACTCGCCACAATCAAAGTGCGGCACAATTATTTGAATATTGACTTGTTATTATTTGTATATGACGATTGCAATTTTCATGCAACAGAGTTTCCATTTTGCCTAAATGTCATCAAGCATTTTCACAAATTTCGTCTATTTTAAGAGGATATTGAATAATCCAATTGTTTGGCTCATCCCGGTTAATATTATCTTGCTAATTATCAACAATTTCCGATATCCGTCTAATATATCTTACACAGGAATTCACTAAACTCAAAATCGGCCATGCGAGTGCTATGGAAACTCAAAATATATAGACTCAATAGTTCAGTTTATTTTCAACACCTGACATTTTGAAGCATATGTATTTCAAATGAATGATTTTTTTCAAACCAATTTGTGTGATATAGTTCTGATTATTGGTGAATGGATTTTTTTGCTACTCTACAATAACCACAGCGTTAATGAACTGCCTACCTAATGTGTAAATAATTACATTTTCTTCGTAGGCTTATGTGACAATCTTTTATTAACATATTGCAAAGATTACGATATAATTTTTGCAATCTGTAGAAATTAACCCAATGATAACTTTAAAAGTAAAATTTAAAAGTGCCATAGTCAATAGATGCATGCGTGCCTTTTGAAAAAAGATGTTTTCAACGCGAGTTCTCAGGTGATTCAATGACACTACATCAATATGTTTTGGATCATGTTTCAGGTAGAGCTGTAAAACCATCATTTCGCGATATCATCATGATTTATATATATTAGATGATGATGTAAAAACATTGTCTATTATATATATATATATACATTTATATATATTTATATATATACACTGTATATATACACGTACACTGTATATTATATTATGTATATATATACATACATGTATATATATATATAATCATACTTACCGCTTAACGGGTCATTCCCCCATATACACGTAACTTGTCGCGTTAAGAAATAATATACTTCGTCAGGAAATGAATAGTCAGGATATCGATTATTTCATTTGTGGTGTCGGAAAAATGGATATGAAAAGTTCGGATATGAATCCTCCGGATACGAATCGTTCAGTTACCCATATAGGCATATGTGAAATGTGCACATTACGTGGATTATGGCAACGAAAGATCTTGTGACGAATTGTGCTTTTACTATTTGTATGCTTATTTGTCAGTAAGCCTACTACTTAATAGATGCGGTTTTATGCTGTTTTCCACGGAATCAGTAAATTCTCATTATGTTTCGGATGCAATCATAATGCTTGCTGAGTATCGCCAAAGCGCACAATCTAATAAAGAATTACGACTATGAGCTCTCTCTAAATCCATCGCAGTCAATCGAATAGCAGCTCGTTGCGCACGAACATACGGACAAGCAATAATGCATCGTCGGTATATCAGTGTATCCGATCTGCATACACTCACAGCATTTCCTGAAAAACCACGGCAGCATTATTCGCTGTTAGTCAGTAGATGAATGGCAAGTACTTCACATGGTTTACAATTTTTACGTTGTATTTATTCACATTTCAATACGTTTTCTTGCATTTAAACTCACGGCATTTAATCGCGTGATAGTAAACTAAATGACCTCAATCCTTCGTCAAACCATGCACCGAATTTATATTTAGCTATGTTACAAACAATTGCACGCGAGATTTTTGGCGTAATTTTTCCAAATGTCATATGCAAAACCATACCAGTCAATTTCTCTTCATGTTAACGCCAACAGCAACATATGCAATTATGCATATCTCCATACATTAAATGTTATAGAATATCAGATATATATTTATTTTCGATGCCCTGTATATTGATACAGGGTATCGAAAACGTGGAATCGAGCGTTGACAGAGATGAGAGTTTGAGCCAAGCCAGAAATTGAACTGCAGTTCTCTTAATTTCGCGCTTATAGTTTTCTACGGATTTCTCTAACGAGTAAAACCTTGATGCTCACACTAACAAATGTGTACAGTTGGATGAAAATATAAGTAGATAGTGAGTGAAAGCATGAAGATGTAGAAATCATGATCAATAGAGATATGAATAAAAATTCTACGATAATATAAACGTTTAGCATAAACGTTAAAAAGTGAAGATACGGCATTCAATTTCAAGCTACGCAGAAAATATTTACCAAAAGCGAAAAATATGATTTTGCTGCAGTTTTGATGTTAGAAAAAACATGAAACATCGACCCCAAAGCAGTCTTGTAAAGTACAGAATTCATATCTCCATGTAATGTATTGTAACACATTCATGAATATCTCGTTTGAACAAATTTTCAAACAAATTTAAGAAATAACAGTCCACGAAGTTTGACACTTTAAATCAACCGAGCACATATAACTTCTTTGACACATTTCCATACATTGTAGATGAATATTGTTCTATAAACAGAATTTCTCCAATGGTCATTTTGACGATGCTAACTCTTACTAAATTCGATTTTAATGCAATCGTCATGGAGCTGAAACTTTGAAAAATCTTGACTTCTAGTGAAATACTGGAGTCAGGGCCTTAGCCAGGATTTAATTTTAGGAGGTTTGCATTCCAACAATGTTTGACGACCATTGACATCCAAAACCCCCCCCTTGAATACGGCTCTGACTGGAGAGAGAACAAAATAAATGTCGCAACTTCTAAAATTTGACGTTGATGTTTGAATGTTAACATTATTGTCATCTATACTCTAGCGTAAAGAATCACTAACGTATTTTAATAGTTCACACATTTTAATCAAAGCAAGTGAACTCAGAGCAAGCAATTATATTTGAGCACGTAATTAATTCAATATGTTTAATTCATTTATTGCATGCAAATTACTGTAGCTTGTTGAAGTTCAGTTAATATAAATTTCGTGTTGCATTATAATATGATGTTCTTTGAAGCTCCATCGGTTTTTATTTTATACCTAACTTATTTTGTACCAAATTGTGGTTATATTTTATAAACAGTGCGATTTATTATACTAAATTAAAAAGAAGTTGTACGATATAATTTGTGGTGGCACGTTGCGAGACGGTTAGAACTAGAGAGTTCATAGTGCGACTCACTCAAGTCTGTGCGCTGCCTTGCAGTGTGGTGGTGCTGATATGAATACGTTTACAATAAGTATGACTTCGAAGAACGAGTAGAACGGAAAGTCCGGGTGGCGCAATGATTAACGCGCTTGCCTTTCATGTAAGTGATCCGGGTTCGATTCCTGGTTCGGCACAACGTTAAATTAGAAGGGGGCTTTTTGTAAAAGTTCCCCTTCATGTCTCATCATCAACAATATATATATCGTCTAGTATGGAATATAGTATAAATATACGGACTTTACCTACATTCGTTATATTACTTTTTATTTATCCAATTATAATTATATTCATTATAAAGTTTTACATGCATGAACAGTGTGGTCCAAAAAATAACTTAAATATTTATACTAACACCCTCCTAAATCTTGTTACTATTTTTGTCTGAGAAATTACAGCCCCTTAATATTTAAATGATAAAAACCGAGTTAAAGATTTTGTGTTAAAATGCATTTCAGCGGGCGTTGTCAGAATTTTACCTTCTCATTGGAAGAGAGCTCTTTCCTCTTTTCTTTCATAAGATTCCCACAATCGTAATCACGAAGGAATTATTGACAAGCATGTTCCTGCTAAATAAACTTAGCAGAGCGTTATGCATGTGGGATATTTTACACTTTATTGAAGCAAAAGTTTTACAGCTGTCTCGCTGCTCACTTTGTCCAGCACATGGAGGAAAGTAGTGACACTTATTTGTAAAACCCGAAACTATTCAACACAACTTGATTCAACTTTTATCCGAAGACAGTGATAAATGATGCTCAGTTTTTATGCCTGACTTAAGCCTACATTGTTTTTTATTTTGCTATGGCATCTCTTTCTGTTTTCATCTTTTCATTGTGTAACAGAATACATCGTCGGTCTGCGTCACTGTCCTGAGAACAAGAAGACAGCCGTGTGGAGCATTATTGCATTGCTTGCCTAATTCATCCAATCATGATGCAGCTATCTTTAGTATTGGGTTCAAATAAGCAGCTTCGATATCTTACACTTTCTACACGGAGGAGATAACGATGAGGATGATCATACTCATCATACTCGTATTTATCACTATGTGTGACTTATCATGTCTGACTAATGACTGTGATCGTATTTATATATTGGACAAATATTATCTCGGAATGTGTTTAACTGCTTAAAAATTATTAACTGTAATACATTGTGGAACGTTGTAATTGAACTAGGTTTGTTTATTAGTTATTGTTTTCGGAACAGTGTGGGATGACAGTTCTGTGTTATTGGTGAGGACTTGTATATGAAAAACATTGTTGCTCACGAATCGTATCTTGCCTTGTTTGGCTTCTTTCGATGCTCCATGCAAAGGATTGCCATCAGTATCATCATGAGATTTCTAAGATATGGATGGAGATGGATATCTGGGATTGACCTATCTGCAGCAGTACAGCCTGAGTGGTAGCTGTGTCTCTCTCGTACAGTTTTAATCAAATTCGCTCAAAGCTGGGCGAATGGTGGAACAAAGGTTGCGAATTCAGCTTATGCCATCACTGGCCCATCAGTATAGATAATTTTGCGGCTGTGAGTCGCAGGAAAGGCATTGTTGTACACTGTTGTACAGGCTGAATAGAATTTGGAGTAACACATTTTTCCTTTGGGAAACCTACAAAAAAGATTGGCCTAGTTGGTTTTGTCGGCTAAGTGTCTGTCTGTGAAGCAAAGACAAGAACTTAGAGCAAGAAGAAGTTGACTAAGAAGTAATTGAGAAAATATTTTTGAACATGTTCATTTACAAACAGGATCGGGAGGGGCTCATTTTGCCCCTGTCCCAAGTCTCAGATAAATTCCGCCCATGCCTCCAGTACAGTGCTATTTGTATTATTTTGGTTTTGGATTAACAGACAAAACAAGCGCTTTGATTCACAGACCTCTGCTGATACTATAATAGTCGACGACCCAACTAAGCGATGGTTAGCCGTTTGCTATTTTTCTATGTTCGGTTGTGTACACAAAAGAGCATAGGTGTGAACTGTTGTCGTTTCGGAGTTGTAATGCAGATACGCGAGTTTCGTTCGCGTTGAAATGCAAGCTGTCTTGTTCATTAAACGAAACCAACTTTTATTATTTCGAAGCACAAACCTAGCACGTCTTACATGGCTACCTTTATTTAAGAACTTCAAACCATTTTTTATAGCTTGGTTTTGCCTGCTATGTTTATATCTTATGCCAGTTACGGCTTGAATATAAGCGAGAAGCAAAACTGCAACCCTTCACCTTTTCAATGAAATTTCAGCGTTTCACATATCTTTGGAACAGAGGCAGTAAAAACGAAGCACATCCTGCGCTCGGTAATGCCAACTTCATTACAAAAACAGCATCGAGTTAATTTTAATCGTGAATAAATTCCGTTTTATTCAATCTTGTCCTCGATGTTTGTCCTTGGCCTTTTCGAGGACAAGATTTATGTCCTTGGCCTCTGTCCCAAGTCCTTGGCCTTGGCCCTTGGCCAAGTAATTGACCTGAAAAGAAAAATTATTCAAATGCAAAACAATTCAATCAAGACAATATTCAGCCACTGATCGGTATTTATATGAATAATATTCGACCGCAAGTTGATTCTTAATCCGTTTAAAATACTCCACTACATGAGTTTGTTGTATTAATATGTTCACGATGAAATATATTTTGAAACTCACAATTTAAATGTCGATGACCATTATAATGTTTTAGTTACCATTATTTCTGAATCCTCGCCATATGCTTAATTGTCAAGGAATATCTGAATTGGCACGATCGAGCCATACAAAAGAAATTGTAGGTATAATGTACAATGGTTAAAACTTAAAACACACAGATACTTATAGAGTAAGAGTAAGAGTAACGTGTAATTTGAACAAAGGCAATTAGGCTAATAGGCGCCTCTGTGTCCATATCATCATTATTACAACATATGTAATACATAGTAAACACACACAATTAACTTAACTAAAACTTCCATACAGTCCTCGACTGTAGCAACTGCTGACATATGCCGCTAGCAACTGCTGCTTTTGGCCTCGGAAGAAAGTCATGCCGTGGACAAATTATAACCTTGGCCTTGTCCAGGGGCGTAGCTGACCTTTTGTAGCTGGGGGGGGGTCCACACTTTTTGACGCGGCTAATTGTGTTAGGGGAAAATTCGATGAATGCGATCCGAAGCATTCCGAGTAGGGGGTCTGGGGGAGCGTCGTAAGCTCTCCCAGCGGGGTCTGGGTCGTAGCCCCAGCTGCCAGCGGGTTTTGTGCATTTTACATTGTTTTGAACATTGAATTTTATTTTATTTATCATATTTCAAACATACAAATATACCGCAATGCATTTTTAAACTTCCAAATGATGCATCTAATTCAGTTTACACTAAAATTACAGTATCCTGTATTATCTTAGTTGTAACATAATTCAAAATCCAAAATTATTTAAAATTCACGAAGGCAAGTGCATGTATGGGAAACAGCGCAAAACTCCCTCGCTAAGGTTGGCAAAATAATAAGCTAGGTGGTGGCCGATAGGGCGATTATTGAGTCTTTACGAGCCTATAGCACATACAGAGACGGAGATGAAAATAATTCCCTTCACAATTTTGATGAGGGTTGGTTGGTGGCGGCGGTGAATTTACAATAATAATGGATTTTTTTTCCAAAATATGTTTACATCATCGTTTTGAAACTTTCGACACGCTACTAAAGCAAGTGTTCAAGACTTTCTGTATACCACTTATTTCAGGCACACTGCGTCCTACCCCATTACCATGGTTACATGTCCCTGCAGGCACTGAACCACCGCCTTTGTGACGTAGAGAATCGGTTGACAAACTGGTTGCCAAACAGTTAACAACAACTAACGGAAACGACACAGCGATATGTGCAATACACCAACACGCTGTCGAACATCCACAGGCCACTCTGGACAGACATGGAATCCGTTGACCTGAACCGGAGGAACCGGTGGGGAGAGGACTGGCAAAAATCCATACGGTAATTTATTGACATCTCGTCGGCCTACGTCCATGACGCATCTATTCGCCAGCCAGGTTTTGACTTTCCGAGACACATGTGGCAAACACTGAACAATTTTCGTACAGGACAGGGACACTGCAGACTGCAGAGCATCTCATGAGAAATGGGGCCTGATTTAGACTGACTACCAGTGACCTCTGTGACTGTGGAGACATCTTGATGTCGCACATCGTCGATTCATGCATGTTAGCAAGACTCCACGATTGCCTGAAGCCATTGAAACATACAGACACTAACGCTTTGGAATGACTGGCTTACTATACCTGCAGTTGATAAAACGATAACAACAACCTCGTCTAATGTAACAGCTCAGCTTTTGTAACGTTCTTCACGACAAGTTTAATATTTGAAGTCAGACAATTTAATACTACGTTTTAAAACAGCAGTGTGTCAGGGTCAGTGCGCCCGGAGATTCTGACGATCGATCCCGGGTCTAAGATCCCGGGCCCTAGCTCACGTTTCCATAACACGCAGACTCTCTTTTTTATACACTTTGATCGTCTACCACATAGGCTATGCTGGAATTTTGCATTGAGCAACTCAGGGACCCCACTTCCGAGTTTACACTTTCACCTCTGGCTCAGCCTATGCCTCTAAGCAACTGAACTGAATTTTCCAAAACATATATATTAATAAGTTAGAATATCGTATTAACTAGGAATTCTTAAAAGTTCCTCAATTATATTTCAATCGTTATTTATGTAAGTCTAGAGATACGTGAATCTTGATAATTAATGCGAATCGATGTTATTCAGTATGTTGTGATTGCAAGAGTAAACGCTGCAGCACAAAGCGAAACTTGGCTGTACGAGTGTAATTGCTGACTTGAAGACAGTGGGACGCAACTTCCATTCACACATATAGAGTATACTTATCTTACTCTTCATGTTCAATTAAACGAAAATGAAAATGTTTCGAGGGAAAATGTTTCAGATTTTTAATGGGGCGGGGACTCCCACCCTTAAAAACTCATTGGATTAGCGCGATTTGTGTAAGTGGTCTGGGGGGGGGGTCTGGACCCCAAGACCCTCCCCCCCGGCCAGCTACGCCCCTGGCCTTGGCCTTGTCTTCGGATATTGTCCTTGATAAGTTGTTATCTAGCATCACTGGCTTTATCTTGGCTTGTCGAAGCGCAACAGACCAGGTTGAGTTTCTACGATATAACAGCAGAGCAAACGCTCTTATTTAACTGTCATCAAATGTAAACAAAGACTATTGACAGTAGGATACAACGCTTCACTGATCACGAACACAATGCCATCGGCCTGTCTAGCGGTTCGGTCAAACTTGATCGACGTGCCGCTTAATTCTAGATCGTTGACGTCAGGGCTGTAACAAGGATTTCATTTGAGGAGGGGGCGTTGAATTTCTAATAAATTTTACGACTTAAAAAAAAAAAATTTGGAGCTTAAAAAAGATCACTGATCATTTCAATATTCAATATTGCGCCCAGTTCGTAAGGAACTTCCGTATCGCATCAAGATGAAAACAAACAGGCTGCGACCCAAGAGTGCTCACAGGCTTACCCGGAGACATAAACTGCATGTCAAAAATCCTAGGCGGAGGGTTGGGAGAGGGGGGGGGGGCAGAAATTGAATACTGGAGGGATTTTTAATATGGATAGTAAGAGAATACTGCTCATGAAAAATATAATGTCTGAAGCTAAACTAGTCGAATGCATTGTAAATAATAGTAGTTGCAAATAATAAAAATAATAAAAAAATAATAAATAATAAATGCATTGTAAATAATACTAAATCCATAGTCGTCAAAACCGGAGGGCTATCGCCCCCCCAATCGTTATGGGGTTAAAGTATATTTTCGTTCCCCCACTTATATACGATTTTTAAGGTTCGTAAGTATACATAAGTATAATTTATATATTATATTGATCGTATATATAAATATATAAGCTTATATATAAATATATATAACAT
>JAQFYQ010000226.1:0-19451 GCA_034694885.1 Buchholzia appendiculata | reverse complement strand
TGGTCGAGATGAACACCGAGGAGTTTCACTGAAGTGTCTGGTTGAACAGTTGAGTTACCCAGAGAGAGCTGCATATCTTTCGGGACCTTTCTAGCCGGCTGTTTGAAGAAGACAAGTTGCGTCTTGTTCGCGTTGACTTTTAGTTCTCTTTGTTCACAGAAAAGCTGGATCTCTTGATAGGCATGCTCAAGGTTGCTTTGTACTTCCGTTGGGTCTTTACTTGCGTGACTTGCCGTGAGGTCGTCTGCGAACTGGAATGTATCTGCAGAAGAGCAGCTTGCTGGTAGTCTGCGGACATAGAGGTTGAACAAAAGCGGACTAAGTCCTGTCCCCTGAGGGACTCCTTGCGTAATGTTCTTCCAAGGAGTGGTTCTGCTACTTTGCACAACTCTCTGTAGTCGACCGCACAGAAAGCTACTGATCCATTGCTGGCAGTTGATGCTGAAGCCTACCTCAGGCAGGTCCTTTAGGAGAAGCTGGTGCGAGACCGTATCGAAGGCTTTACTGAGATCGATGAGAACGGCCCCAACGACTTTACCTTCATCTATTGATCTAGTCCAGGAAGTTGTGGCAGCAAGGAGAGCCGTCTCACAGCTGGATGATCGCCTGAATCCAAACTGTTGGGGAGGAATGATAGCGTTGGCATCAAAGTGACCATTGATCTGGTAGGACACCAGCTTTTCGAACACGCGAGCAAGGATTGGAGTAACTGATATTGGTCTGTAGTTACCTGGGTCAGACTTCGTTCCTTTGCCTTTCCATATCGGCTTCACATTAGCAGTTTTCCACTGGACTGGGAACTTGTTTGATGCAATGCTGAGGTTGAATATGTTCGTAATAGCAGGTGCAATATTCTTGGCCAGTTGTTTGATGATAGAGCTTGGAATCCCATCGGGGCCAGGTGCTGTACCAGTCTTGACGCGTCTGAGCACGCCAAGGACCTGAGATTGAGTGATAGGCTGGAGATCGAAACTATCAGCTCTGTCACACGAGGACAGTACCACGGGTATCTCTTTGTTAGTGCTTTCGACCATCTTGGCCAAGAAATCGTTCGCTTTGGTATCGTCCAATTCGCTTTCCTCATGCTTGCCCCCAGTGAGAGTAGCTGATCTGATATGTTTCCAAACTTGCTTATGATCCCCGGAGCTCAGTGCTTTATGTCCAGCATCTCTCATAGCACTTTTGATCCTGCTTTTCACCTGTTTTTTCAGTGTTTTTAGACTAGTCAGGAGAGCATGGCGGCCGGGCACTGCGGATTTCTTGAGACTCTGGATAAGTTTTCTTTTCTGGATGATCAGGGCTCTAGTTTCACTGTTGATGTGAGCATTCCTCTGTGTTCTGCAAGGATAGGATTTCACCGGAGCGACGTCGTCTATGATTTCATTGACCGATGAGTACCAGAGCTCGAGAGATTCGTCGACGTCACTCGATGACCTGACCGTGACAGAGCCGAGTCTGTCTCCAAGCTCTTCCCAGTTGACGTCACGAAAAGATCTCTTGATGATTGGTTTAGGCTTCAGAGATGATTCGACTATGATGTTGACTGACACGGGTAGATGATCACTAATGGCGACTTCACCAACAGTGTAGTTAGAGCACTTGATGGTCTTCCCTATAGCTATGATATCTAGACAGGTTGCTGTAGTAGAGGTTATTCTGGTAGGATGAGACGGCGGGATCTGGGTGCCTGCAAGCTTGAGTGTGTTGATGAGGGCTTTACCAGGGTAGGTGGTAGGCTTAAGAAGGTTAGCATTAAGATCGCCCATGATCACAAGTTCGCCTTGTTTTCTCGATTTAACAATAATTTCTTTGAATTCATCAAACCATCCAATTTTGGCGCTGGGAGGTCTGTATACTCCAATTATTGTGGTAGGTCTGGAATCAAGTCCTGAAACTTCGGTGACTGTGATCTCGATGCCGACGGCTTCCGCACCGGCTTGTATAACATGATTGGAGTGAGGTTTGAGAGTCGTTCTGATATAGGTTAGTACTCCTCCGCCAAACTCATTCCTATTGCCATGAAAACAGATATCTACTACATACGGTACGTTTCTAATATTATGTAGCAGGTTTTGTGTGCCTCATTAGTATAATCCCTAATTATGTATGCAGGTTTTGTACGCCTCATTAGTATAATCCCTAATTTGTTACTTTGGCATACTCCCCAACAGTAAACGTGAATTGTCAATAAAGCGTGGGGGCGTAATAATTTATAGAGTAATTAATTAAGGTTTCATCTCTGATTAAGCACTCCATAAATTACTTTATATTGGCATGATGGTGATGCTAACCATGGCCATTTTCATTAGCGCTTTGCCTTAGAATAATAGCGAGGCCTTGATAAAAGATAGGGCATACAATTTAAGTTATTCATTGCTAGCAATTAAAATACTAATTGCACACAAATTACACTTCGATTTAATTATCTGTAGTACACCTACCCAGGAAAGCAGTTAATTTATGTTGTACAAGGGGTTCCCCCTTGTACAACATAAATTGAATTGGCCCTCTCAGGGTGGTTGAATCACCCCCCTTTCTCCTGACAATACAATTAATTGTCAGCTATGAACTGCCCCCATGGGCACTTAATTCTATATAATGTAATAGTCAACCTTCCTCCAAGCAGCAGCCTCACCCAAGCATCAGCAGTCGCCGCGTGAACCACCCCCCCCCCCCGCTATGATAGAAGCCCTGATTGTGCCATCTTAGCCATGTTGGCACTATGAGAAATCTAGACACCGTGAATACTGAAACTCCAGTCTTCAGTAAGAAGCCTCAAAGGCCCTCAATTTACGATTCGAATCGTTGACATGCTTATAATAGCCTGGTACTTTTAATTATAATTATCATTTTTTCACATGTTTTAGAAGTCTCAACAATTTTTTCAATCAATTTCGCAATAGGCTAAGTTTACAAGTTTCGTTGTGCATCGGATACCGGTGAACACACCGGATCAAAGCCTTGAAAATTAGCCTATGGCGCATGCGAAAGCCATGTAGGCCCTGGTTACAATTAAGCTAATAGTTAACAATTTGTTTTCGTATTAATATTATAGATTGATTTAACATTGAATGTAAACATCCTTTAATCCACTGTATAATAGATTCTTTAGGTTGTACAATACGAAGATTCTAACTACGGTACTGACTATTTACACACATTTATATATTTCTCCATAAACTACTGTATAGTACTACACATAGTTGACTAGGCCTGTTTTTAAGCAAAGATGCTATGACTGTAAACAGTAGACACAAAGTCAAGGTAAAAGTTGAATAGTTTTATCTTCACCAGCCAGTAAATGAACAAGTCGTTGACAGTTCACTTAAAACATAAACATGCTCATTGCCCATAGTCAGAAATGTCTATAGATAGTGGCATTAGTAGGCCTACTTCATAGACACCAGACCACGTAGTAAACTGTGGATTACCAAGATTGTGAACATTATCATATCAAACTGTCACTTATTAATAATAAGTGGGAGTTACTAAATCAATCACAAATTTAAAAAAATATAAAACCAAAATCCAATTGCTAAGCACAATACTAAATCACACAAAATGCAACCCACGTTTAACGGCGGCTAAAGGTCCCAAAATATAAGAAATTACCTGTAATTTATTATGCGAGCTTTTATATCTTAAATGAATGATTTTTAATTTGACTCAAACTTCAATTAATTTAAACTTGAAACAATATTTTCACCCAATTGCAAACAAGGTCACAATCTAAAACAACATCCTCATTTAACATCCAGTTTAATTGTCGCGACTGAACAATGCACATACAACCATCATATGTCATTTGTCACTTGCACTCTTACCAAAGCACAAGGTTCAAATGATCGGACCACATTTGAAATACTGCTGACACAAACCTCATCTACTATAGACTTCAAAAGGCAATGGTAGGTTTATAACCATAACGGTCAAAACTACAAGCCATTAGCAGTCACACCAGAAAACAAAACGCAATTAAATATAAATGTGTAGATGTTAAATCCATAACAAAATATTTAAATAAACCTATACTTACCGAAGATTTTCACATATTAAAATACAACAAAAATAAATTGAAAACCAACTACAAAGGTCTGTAAAATGGAATATATCACTGTGCATAAAAATTCACACATCAACAAGTTCTATACTAGGTGTCAAATGTTCTGTCCTGCGTGAAACACAATTCTGCCAAATATTCATTATAAAAGCTGTCATTTGACGCAATTACACATGAATTAAAGTGAATAATTAATTAATCACGATAGCAAAAAAGCATATTATAAAACACAAAACTTTCATTTGTAAAATTCTTGATCACAACAGGGTCATGCGTCGTTTTGATTGCTTCTTGACCACAGAGCGCTCTAGCGGTAAAGAAACAAACTCCTTTTGAGCCACACTTTATACATCAAACACTTACACTGTACAAATCGCTACCAGCGAATCGAGTGGAAACAACGTCACTAACTGCCAATCTCCCACATCATAAGGCACTGAACTAGATTACATTACACAAAAATAACTATCGGACGACAATATAACTATAACCATAGAAAATGCTAACTCCATCTGAAGACAATATTACTATGCCGTAGAAATGATAACTTCACCCGGATATCAGATCCTCATCATGTCCTTGTCAGCTAGGACAGATGTCCAAATGTCCCTGCTTCACAAAACATAGTCTTTATCGTTTTTCAAATTTCAGTAGTATCTTCTTGCTCCACCAGTTCTGTTCTTACAGTATACAAAATTTAAAATCTATCTACATCTTTCTTGAATAATTAACCAAACTAGTGTGGGCTTTGTGAAAAAATAGTGCGTGTGGGGGGGGGGATCATACCCAAAATTTCTCTCTGTCTAGCAGGGGTGGTGATGACGGTCCAAAATTAGCTCAAATCGATCCTTGGCCATTTTCTTCAAACGAAGTGGAGGAGACATGCCATCCGAAAGAAGGGGGTCGAACCATCCTCTCGACAAATCCCACCCTGAACCAGACACGTCTTAAGACCGTCTATCTTTAACACACACACTGTCATCAGATTTTTTACATATCCATAACAATTCTCAAATTGCTACAAAAGAATAATGTGAGATCAGCAACAGTCACCACAGATACTTTCATAAACCTATCCTATGTATTAATCTTGATATGCATCACTCGGGGTCAAATCCAAACCAGGACACTACAATCTTTAGGAAGAAGTTAGAATTAAAAACATTCTACATTCTGTATAATATCACATAGAGCTTATGCCCCTGTCACCGTAATATATGCTGAAAATTTACGTTATAAATGCATACGATGTCTATGCAACGTAAAGTAAGATCAGTGGAAAGTGATATAGTTCATTATATTGAAACGGTTGTGTGCACAACGCCTTGTAGTACATTAGAGCTGATAGTTGTCGCCTGATTCGGCTGCTGTCCGCCCACATACACATCAATGTCACCTGAACAACAACAATAAAACAGCTGTACATTACACTTGACATACTAAACTTTACTACACCGACTGATAATTAAATCATATCAGCACAGCTCTGAATACATTCCATATATCTGCCGTTGTCATTCCTATATGTTAAAATCCATTGCAGGCATCAAGGAAATTCCAGAAAAATACATCACAGTAAATGAGTAGATACAGTATACTAAAAAAACTTACAACATAATTGTTAGTAAAGAAGCAGCCTTGCATCTGACTAATGTACTCAAATCATGATAATCCCAAATGGTTTCATAACATTATTGATGATGATGATGATGATAGTGCTCTGTCCGAAGACAGGTCCTGGCGATGGTTATTTGTCCTGTGCATTACTACGCATGACTTTAACCACCGATCCACTAGGCCAGATGAGCACGGGTGGGCGGCCAAAGGTCCTTCCCGTAATTTTACATATGTGAATACTTATAATATCTGATGTATTTGTGCTTACAAATTTAGATTTCTTAGCATCGCTGCAGTAAAATCTAATATGCACATATTATATTCCATTAAATTTATTCAGCACCTGTATCCTTGTCTACAATCCCCACCTAATTATGGAAGTAGAAATATTTTTTAACGCACAACCCACGTTAAGGTGAACATTTCTGTCCGCAAGATAAATGGTGATGGTGATAATGATGATGGGCTAACGTTCTCAATGAGTGCAAAGTGATATGAAGCATTATTTTGTAATACCATTATTCCTCCCCATCCCTGAATAATGTAAACAATAATACTGTTTGAGCAATCTGCCAATCAACAATCTGCAATCTACAGAAAGAGGTGTTCGACCGTAAAATACTTCTGCATATTGTAAATAAGCAAAAAATGTGTTATTTGTGTTTGATTCGAACCTTGTACGAATATAACTCTTTGTGCTGCTATCTGTATTATTCTGAAATAAAAACTTGACTTAAATTACGATGAAAGGTGGATTTAATTAACTACTATCGACGATATCCTTTGGCGATATTTTTCTAACCAGCAGTTCGTATTAAGTAATGGCTGTGTGATGTAATATTTTGTTCTGAGCTAAATATCACAGTTTGATAAATGTTTGCTCGGTGTATCGTCTCCTTTTTGTAAACAATTTGAGCACGAAGTGTGTCAGCTAAAATCAGAATAAAGTCAGTACATAAAATAATTTGCATATTACTGTCGCATAATTTGCGTGTTGGTTTATGTCTAGGGCAACATTTGCATTTTTATGATTGCAGAAAATTTACCGCCTTCGCATGATTGCGTAGATACTTCAACTACCTCTGCATCAAACTCATCTGAGTGTCCAGCATCAGCAGCACTGATTCCTTCAGAGCAGGCTGACGTCACAGCGGACGGCCTTGAGCCTCGCTCTGAATCACACTGCAGCCCTGCAGCAAAGACTGAGAACGTCTGGCTGTCTCCTCGAATGAACAAGTATGTAGTTCCCATTTCCAGGCTTTCGTTAAGTATGAAAGTCTTGATCTGAGCTTGTTGGTGTAACGAGAATTGCTGAAACATGGCTTATGAAGAAAACATGCAAATTTAAAGCAAAATAAGAAACGAACAATAAACAAGATGCAGAATTCTAGTCCATGTATAATTATGAAATTTTAAAAAGACTTCATATAAGGTTGAAATACTGAAAAATACTAAATATGCAAATATGAAATACTAAATATGCTGACGTTGTATAATAACAGATTAAACTGCAAAGCAGTCGAAACTGTTGAAATGCAACGGATATTACTGCGCGTCTTATTAAGCATGCAATGTCTACTAGCTGTAATCAAAATGGTTAAATGCTTAAAAAGTTGTCACTGTATGCTCAGTAAGCAGCATAATTATAGCATGTATAAGCTACAGTTGATGTTATCAGCGATTCCTTATCTCCGCTGTTTTTGTGCCCAGTAGCGTTCAAGTTCATCAAGGTCATCAGAACGACATTGGAATTCCATCGGCGTCCTCAGAAGTCCTGAAGCTTCTGCTCAAAACTCGGTCGCCGTCTGCCGCTCAGACCTCGCCAAGGTCTCCCTCAAGGTCATCGAACAATCAGACCTCACGTAAGATGTTTCACTGTATGTGTATGATGAGCAGATAGAATACTTTTGCAGTCTCAATGTGTGTCTGATTTCTACTGCAACACTCGCCGCATTATCTTGCTACGCTTAGCGCTCAAGCCTGCACTGTAGGCTGTAGATAATTGTCAAGAGCAGATTAGTGCCGTTGTCAGACACCGTTCGAAAGAGAGATAGTAGAAATGTAACGTACGAGGACAAGAAGACCTGTAAACAAAATCTTGTAAAGAATAAAAGTAGTCCGAACAGAAAGATTACTTAAAAGATTATTTGTCGATGACTTACATTATGACATAGCATGTTAAATTGTCGTGCATAAAATATTTAATTAATTAATGTTTATGCTACAAATAACTAAGTAACTACAAGTAGCTGTTAAAACTATCTGCAAAGTTTCCTTTATTTATACATTGATTATCTGATTTAGAAATCACACTTGAGCATGTGATTTATTCCTTATTGCAAGATTGCTGCTGAGAATTTTGCATCAGTGCTTACAAGTTGAGAAATGCAGCATTAATTTTGCATTTCTTATAGTAACGTAAGTTATACAACAAAACAGCACAGCCGTTGCATTGTATTTGAAATACAATGCATTAGTATACCCTAGATTGTGTTGTAGATTAGTAAATACTATAAGGATGATGACTGTATCACTTCTTGTTTTCACAATTTATTTTATACATAGTTATCGTTGAACAGAACGTTGTGTGCTGCATTTGCGGTTTGGTAGTTTTTTTTATATCATTTGTTGCAATTCATGGCCTTCACTGCAAACAGTTTATGGTTTTCTGTAGTCACTGTTAAAAACAGTTTGTTTATATCTTGTTTGATATCAGACCCCGTTTGTTGTATTAAATGTTTGATCAAGATAAGATCTTTTCACATTTCTAGTTCATCTAAGGACATATTTGCTGAATTGAATTGGAAATGTTGTTTTGCATTATCAATTGGAACAAGTTTGCATACGTTTAAAAACTGACGATGTCGTTTATTTTGTAGCACCGTGTCGTCAAGACCCAGGAGCTATGACGTCATCATCTTCAAGTCCCCGCCTGTTCTTCTCCAGCTCGTGGAGGAACAACTCAACAGTGAAGTATCCAGAATTGTCGTCTGCTCTCGACATGGCGCCAGAGGCTTCGAACCTGCGACTTCCTGCCAGTACTCCTCACAGCATCAACAACGGTCAGCAACCCAGACCGTTCGGTGAATCCAGCATCTCAGCGTACTCAACAGCTCAATCAGCGAACTTTGGAGTCTGTGGCTCTCGAGACCGAACAGCGCCGATAGCAAGAGTCGTTTCTGACTGTGGCAGTGGCAGTACGCTGCAATTTGATGGGAGTAAAGATCGATATTTAACTGGTGGATTAAGTTCAGTAAGAACTGACAGCAAAGTAAATCGTGCGACGATGTCTGATTTACTGCATAATGGTAGCGCTAACGATTACAGTGACAGTAGCTACGTAGAGCAGATGAGAGCCCTGCTGGGCAGTAAGCTTCTGAATCTTTCGGATCTTTCAGGAGTTAACGAAACGACAACAAACGGCTCCCAATGTCGTGATGGAAATCCAATCGGTGCTCGTAGTCCTCTTCAAATGCAGTGGAAGAGTTTTGAATTAAAGCAGAAGATCATTGAAAGTTTAAAACACGAGAAGACAAAAGAGCACCCTCAAGAGCTGACCTGGTCACGTGTCGGTGACTCTAAAGGTCAGAGGTCGGTGGAGCTGTCAAACATCAAGAGAGAAATCGAAGAGGCTTTCCCAGAGGCAATGGCCGATCACGATTATTGCACGAACATTGCCGATGTGCTCTTCAACAGGATATCAGCAGCCAGCAGTACTGCTGCGAGGTGTGATAACAGCGCGATAAGGAGTTTACTTCTCGACCGCAATCTGGCCGAGCAGGTGCGCGTACAAGCTAAAGAAGATAGAGAGAAGAGTAGGCGAAGAATGAGCAAGAAATGTGACTTGCTCTATTCCATGCCGACGGGTTTTGAAGCTGCCCTACAGAGCAGTTTAACATCAGACAGCCTCAAAGAGTCCAGCACAGCCTTAACACGTGCAGTTGAGTGCGACGACTTAAAAACAGATACAAATAAGGACCTAGAAAACTGTAGTTACAACCCATACAATGAATTGAGTTGGGCTGAACTTCTTATAGACCTACAAAGACAGTTGGATGTGATAAATCCTGTCAGCAACCTCGCCGTCTCGTCAGCCAATGACGTCACCGACAACTTTCGCTGTAATTCTTACGAATCTGACTGTAGCAGTGGCACGGATAGTTCACTCTGTTTTGACGTTCCACAAAGTGAAATCCAAATAGAATACTGTGAAGAACTCTCGTCCGTTGACGATGACGAAGTGGACCTCAACTCTCAGCAGGCGTTTGACTTTGATCTCTTTAGTAGTTTCGATACCTTGATGGAAACAGAATCCATTGAAGACTGTGGAGCAGATGACTCGAGAGAGGACTGCAAAATGTATGAGTATAATAAAGGTTTAAGGCCTGTGAAACTTGAAGTGAGAAAGAGGTCTGTCAATGAAAAGAATGTGCTGGGGGTTTCTTACGCTTCGAAACGATCTCGTTGGCCGACTGTGAACAGTAATTTACAGAATTTAAAGCCCCTGTTAAAAGCAAGGACACCTCAAAGAAGCAGCTCTCTATTTCTATAATAATTCTGCAAGCTACTGTTGCTCAACTCAGCTCACCTGCAATTTTTTTTTATATAAATAATCCTCATTCCAGCGCACTGCAGAGTTTTGTATTTGAAATTTCACATAATGAGTGTCTGTCTATTGATGGGTTTTATAACTGAATCAGAATCATATAACGACGGCTGCACTATCAGCGTCCTTACTAAAATATGGTCATCAAAATAGCCTAGTTTATTATTTCATTTTTTTTACTTTTTAAAACACACACAAATCGAACAAATTTCTGTATTACAAATGATTTAGTGTTACTAGCATGCAGATTTTTTTAGCAACACCAGCAGAATAGTTATCGGAATGTCAACGTTTTTCGTCATCGCTCTGATATAAACCATGTTATGTCATATTTATTTTTAACATGACTAAATTGTAATTATTATGAAACGGGTAACAGCTAATCTGTAAAACGAAAGTTGTCTGAGCTGCTTGACAGTTATGCATCGCGGTCAGTAATTAAATAGCACGTGAAAATTCTGTTAATAATTTGATTCGTTGGATTGTAATATATTGATTGTAACTATTTAATCATCGTACGTTAACGTATGTTTGTGATTTGTGAATGATCTAGATTGTAGAACTCGTGGCAGATTTTAGAAGCAGTCAACAAACGAAGCACCAACATGTTTCAGGCTATCTGAGTTGTTCGTGATTGAGTTGCAGATTATTGCTTCGTTTATTGAATGTTAAACGTTTATTGCTGTTATTATTGTTACTAATAACAGGTGTTGTTATAGTTGTTATTGTTGTTGCTAATATTGACATTGTTATGCTAGCTAACCTTTCTTTGGTCAGAGATAAGGTCCGCTCTTCTCGTCCAATTTCTGTAGCTTGTTTTGAGGTCCAAACATTCGGGCTGCAATACAAACACTGTTCCGACTCTATGTTGACTCACCGGTATCCGTCCAAATAACCGGTGATTAAAATAGAACGAGCACATTGTGGGCAGGAAATTACATGGCGTTGAAAAAATAAACAGTTCATTACATCAGAGTTAACTCGCACAGAAGTAACAGTTTTAATATTAGAACTTTATTAGCACTAAGCAGAACACGTATTGCAGAAAGTAGCCTACAGAAGTACAAACAGAACTTAATTTACATTACGCTGTAATGAGTACAAAATTGAAATAAACAGTAAACAATAGAATAAGGCAAATGAAGTGTAGTATTAATTAATCGGTTTGCTGATAAGTTCATTAAAATAATTTTAAGCAGGTTGAAGTATCTCTGACAGACTAGTAAATGTAAACGTCGCACTTATTTAAATCTCATTAAAATTCGTCCTGACGCATATTACATTTCGTAGCACCAGTTAATGCAATATTGTCCACATCAGCAGTACAGATAACATTATTCATGAATATGAGTCGGCTCAAATTCTCCATATAAATTAAATTCAGTTTCGGACGAAATCACGTAAGATTTCGGACTGATTTCCATTTAGAATAATCAAAGATTTACCTAAAAGCTGAAATTTACCAGATATTTGTTAGCACTAACTGCTTACCATACAGAATTACAATCTTGATACTTATATTCGAGACGTTCAAAACTATAACATTCACATAGCTACCAGTGTAGCACGTACTAACAGGGCCGTATTTAGGGGGGGGTCGGGTTCAAACCCCCTCGAAAAAAAATTCTTGACATTTATGATGTTTTCAGAAGAAATTTTTGAAAAAGGTGTTTTTTAGTTCAACCCCCCCCCCCCCAAATGAAAATTTTGAAAAAAGGTGGTGAACATGTTCGACCCCCAAATGAAATCCTTGCTATGACCCTGCATACTAATAATTATTGTAGCACCTATTGAGCAACCGCTGTGGCGCACGTGTACTTTTGTTATCATTTACTGTTGTTCTTACAAGCACTCTGACGCCCTAACACAAGATGGAACATGTGCGCAACACAAACATAAATACTCACACACCACTAGTGTTTTAAGGTATTACGACACCTACGTTTTTGCTAATGTATTACCTTAACATATGACAGGTTAGAAGTTCAGCATACGTACATTCCCATCATATCTAAAGCAGGCTTTCTCCACTCTGTGTCATAGCATTCATTGCAGCACATTCTGCGTAGCTGATAGCAGCTGTCTAAGCACAGAGCAAGTGCGGAATGCGTGCGTGTAGCGGCCAGCAAAGCTTGTGTGACGTTGTCGCGTCATCGCCGTCACGCACGTTTTGTGTCATAGATGAGCTGCAGCCGCTCTGCGCCAAGTCTAGGACATCCTACTGCGGTAACTGCTTTGACGCTTGGTTCTTTTTCCATGAGTCTGCGTCAAGCCGAGTGCGTTCTTCTACACGAGCTGCTTTAACACATTTTAGTTCCTTTTCCATGAGTCCGTCAAACACAGGGAAAGATACACACACAAGAACACAGAGAGAAAGAAGGGATCGCGTGCATATTACGGACTACAACTGCGTGTAGTAAATGGGATAGGACGAGAAAGAGGAGTATAACCGCATGGGATGCTTTAGAAAATTGCGTAATAAACGTGGTTTTAGTGCACGTCAGTTTCGTGCTACAATAATCTTTTATTTGTACTAGGAAAATCGCGTTGTTTACAAGTTTAACTATGAGTATTTTAGGCTATGTTATATATTATGCTTAGGATATTTCAGGTTATGTTATGTCAAAACCTACAAGGTCCGTAGTTTGGGATGGAAAATTATGGACAGATGAATTCGATTGTTATTTCGTTGTCGCAACAAGTTTTTTGTCGAAGTCAAAGTTTCTGTACATAATTAAACTTAGGCATAATTTAATGATGTCCGAGAGTGAGCCGTAGTTGCTTGAAATGAGTTTAATAAGTTAGAAAATAATTTAAACTTTCTTATTTTGTCATCACACGAAATTGTAAATAGCAGTGCTAATAAAAATGTCGAAAAATAATGGACTAAGAACGCTTAAAATCGCTCGTTAATTAATATTATTTTAGGTTTTATTGAAGTTTTGTAAAGGAAGCCTTATCAATTAAAGAACACCATAATTATCTATTCCGATGGTATTCAAAGTTTTGCAAAAAATTACTTTGATCGTTTAATATAGTGATTTGAATAAAAAGACAAGTTCGACATTATCGTCGTCAGATCTTTGTTTCTCGGTACATTATTAGTGTGGATTTCGTGTTCAAATAAACTGCGTAATATATAAATCTCTTCACTTCAACAAGAAGATGTTTCGCAGCAAGATTCGAAAGATTCTTCCGTATATCAACAGGACGATTTTCTACACAGAAAAGAAAGGTTAGTATCAGCTCTAAGAAATCTGAAATTATATTATTTTTTGTTCAATGGTATGTTCATCCCGTCGACAAATCACGCTATAATTAAATCATACACCATAACGGTTAACATACATGTAAGAACAAATTACCAGGCAGAAATTAGGGCTTTATCTAGCCATCCCCCGAATGGGTTGTATTCTACCCCTGGCGTTGTTGTTAGAATCCTCCTCTGAAAAGCAGAAGGGCCTATATGCTATATATGTTGATCTCTTTGAAAAACGATTCCCCTCTCTTGAAATATGTTTCTCCTACCCTGAATCAAATTTCTTTGCCAAACCCTGGCAGAGACTCACTCAGTGATGATTCATTGACTTGCCTATATACTTGCTAGGATTAATCTATATTAAAATCAACCGATTGATTAATTAACAGTTGATTCAATATCGATCATTGACTCACAATGATGGAGTAGATGATTCTTCAATCCTTCAAACCTCAATTTGTGAGTTATTGTTGTCGTATGCTCGTTGCGGTTTGTAGACAGTTAATCCAAAGATTGATTTTACTTTAAATAGTGTATTAATGATCGAATATAAAGGTATTCTAAAAAAGTAGTACATGGATCGAAGTAAAATGTATGTGTAAATAAATAATATAATTGCAATGATATTGTACATTTTGGACAATAAACAAATTCTTAATGTCAGCCTTATGGTCAGTCAGTGTCAGACTAATGTCGACTTAAATCAGAGTAATTGACTAAAGAAATTTACCAACTGTGTGAAATATCAACTGAAACTATTCAGTTTCACTTTGTGCTTCAGAAAAATTACGGGGAAGGGTTGCACCACTGACAGTATCAGCTGTCCTTAATGTACAGTATCTGCCTCTGACGCTCATTGGAAATACTCATTTAATATGGGACACCAAACAGCAATCAATTGGAAAATTACTCGACCCGACTGAATGGCAGCTACTATCGATCAAATGAAGACCGTTTGAGCGCAAGAATTAATTACCGTTTATGTTAACACCGGTTGCTATAGACTGGACAATAGACAGACATTATTTATTTACGAAGAGTTTTGTCACCCCGAACAAAATGCTCTATGTTGGAAATGTGCCTTCATTACGATGTCAATGCATTGATCAATACACGTTTCAGTCTGCGATGTGCATGGTTTTAATTGATTTGAAGAAGTTGGTAATACTAATGTAGTTTACTTATAGGTAAGCAGGAGATTTAATCTAAATGTGAAAGCGTCATTATAGAATGTTTTTGAATGATCTTTTGAATGATCATTTGATGAATGATCTTTTGAACAAACTTCTATCTGGACAATCGATCTGTCATTCCTCAGTGCTTCTATATTTCTGGTCCAATTATGTTCTTTGAATAAAGTTACTCCTATCCCAAAAAGAAGCGTTCTCTTTTCTTTTGACTTTGTTATCATATGCTCAAGAACGGATAAAGCGCGTCAGCCAATCTAATGCTTCAATGTCTGCCTCGTGCAGTAGATGAAAAGCACCGTCGAGCCTCGTTAACGGTCATGAATCGCCTATGTATGACACATTCTAGATGTCTTCACAGTCACAGTAATCTCAAGTGGTCAGGTCCCATTTCTTTTGGTGGCATTTTTGCACTATTCTCATTCAAGAGTATTGGAACTTTGTGCTCCACTATCGGCGCTATTTATACGTAGCGCTACGCCTGCAGACTCTTCAAACACTCAAACTTCTATTTCTCAAATAATTGTAGCAGTAGTAATATTGTCAAGTGGAAATCCATACCGCGATGTAAAGCTGTAGTATTAGCTGCAGCTTTCGTCCTCCAGACAAATCTAGAGCGTGTTCTCATCAAGTCATGTAAGACGGTTTCCAGCCGGATTCTAACCGGTTAGTAGCCGGATAATAATATACAGATTCAAACCGTCTTGGAAAGTCTAATGTAAAAGCACTCCTCGTTTCGCGGATAGAATAACGTCCATTTACACATGCATGACATGTTTTCTCATTAATTTATCCCCGTGCTTGTCGGAATCGCTGATAATCTCCCAATGCGAATCAGCTTTCACTGGTTGATTGGACGCTTGCTGAGCGGTGCCGCAATTAGGCTCTAACTCACTTCAACGCTCTCACTTCCACTTCATTTGTATATTATTCATTGCTCGCTCAGCGGTGAGCACTTCTCATGGAGTGCACGTATCTCACTTTATGCTCTTCATTTGTTGCCTGGACTTGTTGCTATGGCGGCGGCGGTGATGCTTTGATGAGTTTGCTGTTAAGCTACGGTAGTAACTGTACATCCATATTCGTTCTGTTCAGTTGTGAACAGAGCAGCTACGTTGTTCTCAATGGTAAATAATAAAAGTGTTGATGCCACCATTCGTTACTACTGCAATTCTGCACACAGAATGTTGTGTGCAGATTTTGTATGCTGTTTTTTGATGGAAGGTTATTTGTATATTTTGTGCGTAAATGTTGAATGCAAAATGATGCCTGCTATGTTGGACGTATATCGTCAGATGTGATGTCATGCCTAGATTTTGTTCGTTTTCGATTACAGTCATCATTTGCAGTATACATGTATGTATGCATGTCGGTAGCTTCCGTCACTGACATTCCGAGGCGCGATACATGGAGTACCAATCAACATAAGGGTAAAAGTGTAAGACATTTTGTACAATTAACATAAACAGAAACGGTGTGGCATATGCATTTGATCAAAGCATAACAAATTGTCGGATCTATAATTATGCTGATCAAATTCAATCGACTTGAAACGAGTGCTGATTGTGTTTTGAAGTGATTCAAACTTTGTAAACGCTAACTGGAGCAGGGATTGACGCAAGTGCTGATTTTGTGAACCTACTCGTTCGACTCATTCATGCCGAGCCTTGTCGAGTCCATCCGAAATAAATCGTAAAGTGGCATAGTGTTAAAAGACCTGCATGGTTGATGCGGGCTTAATTACGTCCATGGCAGCATGCAAAACCATGGAAATAGAACGAATCGGAATCTTCTAAAGTATTTTCACTCTCACTCTCAATTTCACACCTGAATGCCTTTGTCGTTCTGTGTCTCGACGAAAACAATTTTAACAATGTCAGCCTCAGATGTATTATGGTTATGGTCATTATCGAAATAATACTATGGTATCTTTTCATTCGGTCACATTTAGTGGAGTTTAGCATTTTTATGCGCAAGGCAAACCTGACGAAAGATTTAAACCCTTAATCCTTAAAATTGTATCCTTTAAACCTTAAGCCCTTTAAAAGCCAATTTGTACAAACTTTGCATTGAAACACTTGCAGATAATTATTAGACGAACATTTCACGGAAATTTCGATGGAAACGCTTGCACACCAATCGTTTTCTCGAAAAGCATTAGAGTACCACCTCGAGGACTCTATAGGCCGTCTATAATGATGCTTTCCGCGAACAATTTGTTCCGCGAACCGCTCGCAATGATTTTGACAATTTTTAGACATTTTCATCGTCTAATTGCACTTATGGAAGAGGCTTCGGTGTTGGTGTCGCCGAACGTTTTCGTCGTTAATACCACTGGGCGCCGCTAGGTGTCCCAGAGTACTGACGTGCGCCATACCACGATTTCTAGTGTCACACACGGCCTGAATAATTTAAGAGCCTTTTCAAATTAGTCCCCTCCCCCACCCCATCCAATATCACGTGCACACTGTTCGAAGGAGTGCCTCCCCCGAGGAGGAAGGGGTGGTTCGACAGAGGGGGAGAGGAACGGCTTACCGGGAGGGGGCGCCCATTTCGAATCGTTGAAAGGATATCGAAGTGTGTGTCCGTGTATTTGTTTGTTTCGCTGGAGTATTGCTGACAAATTTCTCCAAGCCTTCATGTCCTCATACCGGCGATCTTGAGAGGAAATTGTTTAGCAGAAATTCGTTCAACGTCAATTGAAAGGTCGCACATTAATTATTTGTCCGACTTGAACTGTGTCAGGTTTCCTTTGTTTGTTATTGCGTATGCATTAATTAATTATTTCTTAAAGGTGTTACCGCTTCAAGTTAGCGATGTAAAAAAGCAATGGAAAACAATGCTTTGTTTAAACGCATGATACGTGCTACAATTAAGCATAATACATTTTTACTAGTATGACTCGCCTAAGAAGAGAAGGCCAATTAAATTAATTTTGTTGTTGTTGTGAGCATGCAGCTCAAACTCAAGCGGCATGCGCTCGTCTTTTGACAATTGTGCTCAATTGTTTTTTCCATACTAGTATGGCAGCGTTGGGATAAAATTTGTGCCAGATAAAATAGTTGATATTTTCTACATCCAGAGCCCAAGATTAAGTGCCGCTGTCAGTAAATACATTTACACTGACTGAACAGTTTCTACATCAAATTATTTGAGTTGTTAAAACTTAAAAGTGAACATCCTCTTTTTGAGTAAACTCGTTCGAGTCCACCTGTATTTGCCTGCGTTTTTATGAGTGTGCTTATTTTTGTAATACTTGCTTCATAGGCGGCGCCAGAAATTTTGAGTTGGGGGGGGGGCAAGCCCCCAGGCCCCTGATGCGTGCCGCCTATGATTTGCTTTTATTTTAGTTAGAATTAAGATTCATTTTATAATGTGGTGGATGCCATCTAGCAAGCTATCACGGTTGAGCTGAGCAATTCAAAGTACGAGCAGACTCGGAAGCGTGGGGATCGATGATCAGATAATTGCCATCGTGTAGTTGACGTTTGGGATGAGTATGACTTCCATTCACGAGTAAATCTGATAAGTCGTGTTAGTCCAATGGAAGAACATCTGCTGCGTAATCAGAAGACCCGGGTTCGGGTCCCGGTGAAGAATAAAGTTTAACTCGTGAGTGTGCAATTTTGTCGTCAATGAATTTGCACGCGATATCATCTATAACAATGTGATGCTTTTCACTTAAGAGTTCCCGTGTGTTGTCCAGTGGTGAATTTTGAAGCCGTGTACGCGTGGCGCAAAGTGGAGGAAAATGTGGGGTAATATGGTGTCAGCTGCTTCTTACACAGAAAGTATTGATATCGAATTTTTGACGTCAGATTGGACGTGAGTGGCCGCAGTGGTGTAACGGTAGTACATTGGACGCGTAATCCAGAGGACCGTATTTCACTTCTCGGTAACACCGGTGTAGCTCGCACGTTTTGCCTCTGTCAATGCTTTCTATGCCCTGTACATTGTACAAGTCACTCTAGGGCATTCATTGTGATGATATTAAATCATATTTGATAAAACCGCTCATTCAATTAAAACCAATAACTTTTCTTTCGTTTTAATATTTACTGATTGAAATATCACGACCCAACATGTTGATCATGAGAATATTTCTGCAAACGTTAAGTATCATCTGTTGTGTTTTACTAAATAGACTCATTTTTTCTTATTGTAACTGAACGTGCATTACATTACAGTACTCTAACCTATGTTTATAAACATGATTAAAACTGATGTGTTATGACCTTGAGATGAAATTCTTAATTCTAATGCACTATAGACTTTAATTCTTCGACAATAATTTTTCATTTGGAACCATGAGCATTTCGATTTTAACTAAAAGATAAAATACTTAAACACTGAAATAACTTGTTTACCAGTTTACCGAGTGCTTTTACGAACGTTGATTATGAGCCCTAACCAACCAGACGTGACTAAAATAGAGCAGACTGTTTGGCATGCGGCGTGTAACTCGGCGCTTTCACGAATCATCAACACAGACCAACGTCCAACCACTACACACAGTCCAACCACTACACACCGTCCATCCAGCGCAAGGCGTTGCACTAATTCCAGTCTTAATAAGGCAATCTTGGCACGCACCGAGAATTATCGACATTGTTTCCTCGAAATCTAACGTCGTTATAGTCACACAAACATACTCTCTCTTTCTCTTTCTCTCTCTCTCTCTCTCTCTCTCTCTCTCTCTCTCTCTCTCCTCTCTCTCTCTCT
>JAQFYQ010000225.1:0-19454 GCA_034694885.1 Buchholzia appendiculata | reverse complement strand
GACACAAGTGACAGAGACACAAGTAACAGAGACACGAGTGACAGAGACGTCGCAGTGCCTCAAGTGACAGAGACACAAGTGAGAGACATAGCGAACAGAAACATAAGTGACAGAGACACGAGTGAGAGACACAAGTGACAGAGACACAAGTGACAGAGACACGAGTGAGAGACACAAGTGACAGAGACACAAGTGACAGAGACACGAGTGAGAGACACCAGTGACAGAGACATAAGTGACAGAAATACAAGTGAGAGACACAACAGAGACACAAGTGGCTGTTGCAAATGCTTACAACAGTCTAGCTGAAACAAGTTAGCTCGAATAACTCTACTCAATGCAGCTTCTGAGAGATTTGTGCTAGCAGCACAACACAGTGCCTTTAGAATAAATAATAAAAAATAATAATAAAAAATTTCAGCATTATATATTTAGAAAACGAATTCGATGCTTTGCATACATAAAACAGATTTCAGGAGAAAACCTGTCCCCAAACCGATGCAGTCGAAAAGGAAGTGTCAACAGTTTTTGGAATCTGCACAACTGAAAAGATGTTTAATTTTCCAAAAGAACAACTCATGAATGAATACAAATCGGTCTAGTTAAAAAATAACTCTGTGCGTCACAATCTTGTTAATATATGTTACGGTTGTTAATCTAATGGATGATGAAATAAGTAATTTTCCGTGCAAGTAGAATGCGATTAATTCTCAGATGTAGAACTGCATTAAGACAATCGTGGAAAAAACACGATTTTCTTATGCAGTTCTGCAGCTGACTATTAGTCGCATTCTACTTGCATGGAAAACAATTCATTTTATCGACTCATTTGAAGTCGATTTTAACTAATTAAATTTAGCATAAAATCAAATATGAAAAGTCGTGTAACTCGTGCCATGACAACAACACAGATTTCTTGTCTACTCAGCTTGAATAACAAATCAGTAGCAAGAAATAAAAGATCTCTGCGACAGTGAACCGATACAAAATCAAACATCTACGAGTTCCAACACGTTATCCACTTACCAGTATAACACTACGACACGTACAAACAACCCATTCACATCTATCTAATTACCCAGTATACATCCTAGCTGCCATTCATATATATACACAGTACACGCCTCGCATGTCATATCCTCACGGCAAGAAAAACATCCCCAAAACATACACACACGCACAGACACCTTACCGGGTATAACCTGGATATGGGAAAAAAACATTTTTAGACATGGCACAATAGAATCAAAGCAATACAAACAAATTACTTGAACAAAACTCAAACAAAGCTGACTGTACGCTGAGATTGAAAATATCCTCCTTGCTATTCTCCCTACTTTCAACATTGATTCAATATGTGACATGATTTGCACATTACACGATGCATGATAAACAAGTGATCTACACATTCAAGCTGGCTTCACTGCACAAACTATTCACATTCTATAGTGATGATCACAAGCTGACGGCCAAGAAAGTTCACATTCATTCTTCGCATTCAAAATGAGAATTTTGCTCTCTCACTCGATATTTCATACAAGACACATGTCACATTCAAAACAGAAATAGAACAGAATTAGAGACAGATTCCTTCTATTTACAGGCTAGGTGTTGGTCTATGCAGCTATAAATTAGTGCATGGTGTAATATGACCGCACACAACATCATCATCATTATCATTACTACCATTATCATTATCATTATTACAATCATCATTATCGTCGTAATTTATTGTCCAGACCGGAATTGTCAACAATTATCGCTAATTATTGTAGTAGATTGGACAATACCAAACTGTTTTCCTCTGTAATTATGAGGGAATTGCTGACAAGCTCCTCCCTCATTGCAAATATCAGCCTAACTATAACATCTCACTTGGATATACATGTGATAACAGCATCAGAATAGCGCAAACTCATAGAAAACTTGTGAACTAAAAACTATATTCTCCGCTCAATTCCCCCCCCCAATATTTTAGACTGAAAAGAAAGCGTTATCATGAATTCATCGCCGTGGGTTAGAGATCAAGCAGCATTCCTACGTGGCAGCAGCCACGTCACCATAAACCAAGCAAACTAACACAGCAAAAACAAAAAACTCAGCAAAGTCAAAACTACCTACAGATACATAACACCAAAAATTACTTAAATTGGGAAACTGGGTAAAGCACAAGCATCAGAAACAGCATATATATATACAAAAAGGATTAGCTTTCTGGGACACTACATGCACAAATAAACGCACACACACATGCAAACAGCAGCAGCAACAGCAGCAACACCAGCAACAGCAGTAGCTTGTTGCACAAACGTATGCAACAACAGACGTGTACAACAAACAACGTGGCATCAGCAACATATCCATCTCTGCGCAGTGGAACCACTAAGTTCACGGCTTTCGGCCCTTCCGATATGCACTGAATTAAATAAATATACAATTGAGCTATTCCTCTATCAACATACAAGGATAAAACAGCGAGTGGGGAAAAAGGACAAAGCAGGCAAAGCAGCGAGGTGGGGGAAGGGGGAAACATAGCAGCTGCACAGAGTCACGCACACTCACAGATTTGAACTAGATAAAAGACAATTACAACTCACTCATGATTTCAGTTACTAAAAAACATCGCTGAAAACAAATCGTAATCAGCATGACTTATTATAATACCACGCACAGATTCCATACATGAATCTTTCATTATGCTAAATTATGCATAGACGACAGCCATTATACAACACTCATTTTATCATCATGATTATACATCAGTTGTAGACAAAACATTTACAATGCTAGCAAACAACTAACTTCAGACTTCATCAGGATTATCATCTCATAACTCCATTTTTTCACACAAAAACACAGAATTTCAAACAACGCACAGCACTAATCGGAACCAGATCAGAATTTATCAAATTACTGACATCAAGTTGCTCGACTACTATACTTAACAATAATTGCCATAAATTACCATAAAACCAAACCTGACACTGACGACTTCTACAAGTACCATAATGTGCACACAAATGACTGTAATCAACATACGACAGTCAGTGCGGCATACATCGATAGCTCGGAAATAAATTAACCCAAAGACAGCCGGACCGATTGTGCAGTCCTGCGTATCTCAACTAACAACATTCGACGGTCTACGAGTCTTAGTTGACTTAACTCTCTTTGAGGATCTCAAAGTCTCATGCAACAGTCTAGAACACACTCAACATTCACATGTCAACAGTCAAGAGCAGACTCAATGGTCTGGCACGTCAACGGCTCCCCGGTTCATGACAAGTCACATCAGAACACGGACGAATAAGTCGACATTGAGCGTGCTCCATCCCAACACCTTTGATCAGGGCTTCTACCTCTTACCACTGATTGGGGGCATCCTTTCCACAATATTGATCAGGCCTTCTTCCAACGCATTGATGGGGGCTTCCTCTCCACCCCATTGATAGAAACTTCCTCCCCACACCTGCCGGGCGCACGTTCGAAGAGATTAATACTTGTATCATAAGAGACCGTTATTCATGTCCATTGAATTATAGGAAGACGACGAACCCATTTCCAGACTCGGCAACTACAAGAACAACAATACAGATAGTGTACACAGTGTTTGTGCACAAAATTGTGTACACACGGTTTACAAATCACAACATCAACATCTGTATATACAATACATGTGGCCTTTACACGTTATCGCTATTACTTTACTACAGATGTCGCCTTTTATAAGTTGTGAAATGATGCAAGTACATCGATTCCTACTGGAAGGAGGAGAACACAGATGTAAAAAGATGATCATGACGATGATTTGGGTTTACATTAGGTTGAAAGCTTATGGTCATGTTGTTTCCGAGTTATATATCAGGTAAAACATCAACTAAATCTGGTTCCTGCACAAAGCTGCAATCCGCTGTCATTTACAATACCATTTTTTTGTATTTGTACGTCAGCACTAGAGAGGCTATATTGTGCCTTTGGTAATAGTTTTTACTCGAATGGTCACAATAGTTGACATTATTACTAGTCATAGTAGCTGCTCCCAATCGGCATAGTTTATAGCCACAATAGTTATAAAAAGCAATACAGTTACCAGTCACAGCAACTGCAAAAAAATTACACATATAAAATACTTTAAACTTTCCAGGCTGTTAGAATCTAATCTAGCATCAATACACTCGACTGTCAACAACACGGTTAAGGACACAAGACGTAAGATATACTGAGTTCGAGTTATGCGTGTGATTACGACACAGAAGATCTAACTCACATGGTCAGCAGAGGAGGCTGCCTGAGCTGCAGCAAACTGTTCCATCGCTTTGTCTTCTTCGCGCCGCTTTAAACAAGCAGCCTTCGGATTCAGGTTACGCTCTAAACACATCCCCGCACAAAACATTAAAGCATATGATTACATCCAAATTACAATAACTCATGCCACTAGTATTAGATTCCATGGCAAGAATGACTCAACACGTAAGTCATTATAATCATCTTGCACAATTCTGGCATTTGATAACAACAACATTTTAGCCTTCCTACATCATCAAGAATAAGAAGCTAGATTTCAAACTAGACAAATGTTTTACACATGAAAATATGTCCACTAGAAACTAATCTCATTGTTTGGTGTTAGAGCATTATCAGACAAATCTGGCATCACGAGAAAGATGAAGAAACACTATAACCATACCACAATGAAGAACTCTCAATGTCGTCAGCCTATTTAGTGCAGTGTAATCAACTAATATTCATGCTTGGTGCAATACAATAAGAGGCCAGTGTGTAAAACAACAACTGATTTCTGTAATAGGGTTACATTTTACATTTATACACAACTGTCAAACAATTGAATTAAAAGCTCACCACTAGCAACCAAGTTAAACTATAACTTTTGCCCTAACCATAATAAGTAAAAGGCAGTGACTAAGCAAATCTCAAACATTGCGAGAAATTACCTATGGTGAAGCTCACACAAACAAAATTCATTAGGTTGCCATCACTAAAATAACCATTTAAAATACTGTTCGTATTTTAACTTGGCATCAAAATGGTCTCTGACCACATCGCTACAGAGAGGGAGCCAACAAAAATATTCAGCTAGGATAAAATGTAACAAAAACATTAAGGTCGGTCACATTCCTTCTCCACAACAACCCCGACAGCCCAGCACATGAAAGTTCTAAGTTACAAACCGCTCAATTAAATCCAAGTAATAAGTGTAAATAATCTTACAATGTTTTAAACCTCCAATGATATGAACTGACAACAGTGTAGAATCACTTTAATAGTTTTAGATAGAAGCTAATAACACAGCTCAAAATGTCATTAAATCAAATATGACAACGGAGGGGAGATAGCTCAATGGTAGAGCACTGGACTCGGAAGAGCAGTCAACTTCTCGACCCGGGTTCAAACCTCACTCGGGGCAGTCAATTTACATAATACTTGTCTGTTAGCTGCCAGTGGCGCTTTGCTGTTGTGTGTGTTTGGCTCTGGTTCGTTGAAAAATAAATCTCCCTCCCCTACTCCTGGCATGGCCGTACCAGGAGTACCAGCACCTAGGCTCTTGTCGAACCTACTGTGAAGCTGACCTGCCTGTCGTGCCATTAGGCCATATTGAGTATAGCTTGTATGAAATTGTACGATTGTAACTTGTGTGCGTTTGTTATGCTTGAATTAAAAGAAATTATTATAAGAGGTTCACGAACACAAATGAACGAGTTATGGCACCGCAATGCTACTGCAACAGCTGTAACATAGATGAATGTATGATCTCATACTAAAATCTACATAATTGTTATAGACCCATTTACAGCTGTGTAAATTTCTTAATAAAATGAGTTAATTTACGAGCCCACGCATAATTTTAAAAATTACAATTGTATTATTAATCATACATCCAGTAATTAAGTTGATTAATCAGATCTACCGGTACTTTTCATTGCTGTACATGATGATATTAGTGATAATAATGTACATGTATGATACTAAGCTGCTAGTCTACGTACACCTGATCGACTACAAGAATATCACAACAAACAGAAATGATCCAGAAAGCAATGATCAGTTAAAAAACATGCCAGAAACTGTGCTACTAATAATATTCTAAACATGCTGCATCACAGAATAAAAAAGAAGTATACTTTGAAGTCAACTGCCGTGGCAACTTGAAGCCACGCCAGTTGAACAAGTATTTATGTGTTCATTATGCATCACTGTGAGACCCACAAACTATTACAGCTTAGGAAGGGAAACGTAAGCATGCAGAGTTAACAAGACAGGATTCAAACTACAGGACAGACAGAGTAGGGATAATACAGCAAAGTCCTTCATGCTAAAAACGGAACGATATACGGCACAAAGTACGTTCAAGAGCAGAACAAGAGCAGTAAAAACACAAGTATACATATCAAACACAAGAAAGGCAGCTTTGCATTATTTCTCCCTTAAGAGCAGCATCTAAAAGCTGACAATGAAGGTTCGTGCAACAACCAACCATCAGTTGCTCTTTATATTTAGAAGCAAATTCTTTTATCTCAAAACTAATAATAAAATGTCATTTGTCAACTAGTACTTCAGTCCCTTTGAATAAAATATAATGCCGTAAGTAATAATAAACAGCAGTAGATATTAAGATGACTATTATGATTTGCATTTGAAAAAAAAACAAGTTATCCTTATAGATTTTAACTTTTCCATTTGTTTCGTTTGAACTTTATAACTTTATCCTCATGTTTTTGTCCCCATTTTTCTGCTCTAAAATTGTTCAACGACGCTCATGCTCCCCACACTTCAAGGGACTTTGCGCAAAGACAGATACAGTCTTGGCAAAACAAATACGAAAAAATGCTTCTATATCAGGGATGAACAGGTTTGTGTCAAGAAGAGACACAAACAGATGTTCTGTACGATGTCAGCAGAACTAGTGCCGGCTGGAAGGCAACGGGGTATCACTTACCACGAACTTGTTGTTCTAAGCTCATGATAAGATTGACGGCTTCCTGCAGTACACTCAGCTTGGTCTGCGGCCGGTCCGGGTGAGAGTGCAGTGTTACCATCCTACCGAGCTCTTTAAACGCACCGTTAATGTCCCGAACACGGACCCTACAGAGATGTTCAGTAGTAACTTCTCATTGAAGCGCGTTGTATGTATTAATACCATCACCAGCGTGCAATATGCAGGCACAGTAACAGTCATAGATACATCAGCGTTATTTGGCTTTGTGGGGGACGGATAAACAGCCATTGTGAAAAATTGCAAAAATTGGTCAACAAAAATTGAATTGTTTCCCGAGAAGAACATCTAAAATAAAATGCAGAACATCTAACATACAAGTTTAAAACAAGCATTTTTCTGTTTAATATTTAACATGAAATGTTCTAAAATAAGCGTTTTTAAAAGAGTGGTATAAAATTTATTTTTTTTGCAATTTAAAATATAATTTAATCGTTCAGAAAAATGACCACCATCTGCGAGAGAACTATAATACAATGATTAGGCAAGGGGACTTTCATACTATATAACGCTGACGTAATAACAATGGAAATACAACACCACACAGCCAACTTGTTAATGCATAACATGCCACACACAAAACTAACATGCACAGGTTTAGTCAAATAACATTCTGCAGGCATTTACAACCATGTACCGAACAACTATCCATTCAGCAGTCTACATGGTGGTTTCTGCTAGGAACATTACTGCATGCAAGGTGGGGAAGGAAATAGAGGGAGGGGGGGGGGGGAGGCTTGTCATGCAAGGACCATCATCACACGTCACCTCTTAGCTGACGCTCCAGAGACGTGATGACGTTGACTGCCTCCTGGAGAATGGACAGCTTTGTAAGAGATTGGTTCGTAGACATGTGCATTGAGATCATGTGACCCAGTTCCTTGATCGCTTCGTTTATATCACGCACTCGCAATCTGCGCCAATAGTACACGCCGTACAGCTTTAGTACATCTGATACATTGCTGCCGGCAACCGTTTCACGGCAAGTTACTTGTCCTTCAGCCGTCTTAACATCCCATTATATTGCAAGGGAAAATTTGCATGTCCAGAATCCAATGACGATGATGATGACGTCTAAACCATGTTGCTCTATAAATGACTTGCAAGAAAATTTTTGAGACACTAAATACATGTTCTAGAATCTAGACGATGATGATGACTATGACATAAAAAATGATAATAGAGAATATCAGGGCACTTTAAGACTTGGACTTAATTATTTACACACAAAACACTAAATGCCAGAGAGGAATATTTAGCTAAGTTCAAACATGCTGAATATCTTTGACCAGAAATAAATTCAACTTTCTTGTTTTTTTAAACCCTGAAACTTTAAACAATATTTTTGTTTTCCTGAAAGACAAACATGACAAGGGCCACCTTGGTAACTTGAGCACGTCCAAACATGCCCTAACCAATTTTATACATCTTATCATTTCATATTTACCTCAGCGTCTTACCTGACTCACTGACTAAGCTATGACAAGTATTATTGTAAAGCTCTCCAATTGCAAGCAATATAGTAACAGGTCTGATGTATAGACACCAGGTTTTCCAGCATACTTTAAGTTAGCACGGCAATAATGCATCTTTTTAAAATTAAATAGTTTAATGTTCCAGCTGACAGGCTATAATTGAAGACTAAGGGCAGTATGATGATGATTGTGAAGAGCAGTATTTTCTCACCAGCGCAATTTCCAAACTATACATGATAGTGACTGGACAAAAAACATTAATAAATAAATAGTTCTATGTGCAGACCATTTATTAAACTGTCCACACAAGGAAAAGCATCGACAGTCAATACAGTAACAATGAAGATAAATTAACACAGTTTAAGCAAAGGTCAAGTTCATGTACAGTACAATTATATATGATTGGGTAGATAATGATTTAAACTACATGAATTAATTGTGAAACAGAAAGTTATAAAACTGCTACCGTTCTCTAGCATTATTCTGCTGTCTTCGCAACTTTTCCCGACGGAGCTTTTTCTCTGGATCAGGATCGTCGTCGTCATCATCCTCGTCATCAAAGTCCAAGTCATTCCTGCAGATAACAAAAAACAGACTCCATGTAATAATGACAGTCATTGTATAAGGATCAATTTTGACTAAACATTGAAATATTGGCGAGACTGTAAGAATAAAGTTCTAATAAAATCTAATTACATAGTTCTTCAGCTAAACAGTAAAGAGCATGTAAACACTACTGATTTGACAAGTGAATCACCCTTCATTATATAGGTCAGAAATAAAGTCAACTGAATATTCATTAACATGAATTCACATTTTGTCTTGCCTTAAATTAGCCTGCACAATCAGAAGCAAAGAGTAGTCAACAAAACAGTACCAAGTTTTGAGTAAACTTCCACTCAAAATAACATCTAGCATCAGCTTATAAAATAAAAAATCCCCTAACACTTCTCACAATTCTACACCAATAAAAGATATTCAAACGATTTCTAAAAGTACTAAATACAAAACTACAGTGATATGCCAACTTACAACCAAAACATTCAGTATCCTTCATGCCACAAACACAAATTCTATCGGTGCTAATCACTTGAATCAGGTCTTCAATTGTCCAAAAATGCAAAGTAAAATAGGCGAGGGGCAAGACATCGTCGTCAGGAGTCCGTTAACCTATCGGTACTCACACATCGTTCATGTCCACACTTTCCCCTGCGGACGACTGCTTCGCCTTCTTCGGTCGTTTTGCCGTCGTCGCCTTCTGTGCTGAGATCATTGGCGTGTCACTGAAAGCTTTACCGGGAGGCTGCGGCGGTGGTAGCACAAGGTGCGTGCTGGTAGTGATGCCGGCACCAGAGTCGCCTGCAGCCGTGGTGGTGCCGTCTGATGCGCTAGATGAGCGGGTGTCATCAGACCTCTCTTGCTTAATTCCGACCGCTGCATTAACTGAACCTGGACAGACCAAACAACGTATAATAGATCTCATTTGATTAAGTATAACAAGCTACAAACTAAACCCATAGTTCCACTATACAAGTAACTAGCTACTAACTAAACCTACAAGCACACAATACAAGCAACTGGCTACTAACTAAACCTACAGGTAAACCATACATGTAACTAGCTACTAACTAAACCTACAGGTAAATCATACATGTAACTAGCTACTAACTAAACCTACAGGTAAACCATACATGTAACTAGCTACTAACTAAACCTACAGGTAAACCATACATGTAACTAGCTACTAACTACACCTACAAGTACGACAAACAAGAAGAAAATTACTAACTACAAGCAGCTATGGCTAATGTCATACTCAATCATAAACAAGACCGACGCTTCACTATCATCACCCAATCTGACAACCATACTGGCAATTGGATATCATCATCCATTCTGGAATTTTTAATGATTAAACGACGGGACAAAAGTTTTTTCTCAACAATGTGAACTATGGGTTGCTCCACACACTCGACGACAGTCACATCTCAATATTTACAGCAACTTCGCTCTACAGCTACCTACATTCGTCTACAGCTACCTTCCACACTCAATATACATTATACACGAATATGACATACCACACACACCAACCTGCTAACCGCATGGAAGCTTCCATGTCGGTAGAGCCGGATGCACCCAGTATGGCGCCAGGATTCCTCCATCCATTTGTCTGCAGCATCGCTGCTGCTGCTGCATCTAGACCAGGACCTGTCAGTCCTGACACCCCACCAGCTGCGGCGTTCCTCCACCCCAGCGGACCTCGTGAGAGATTCATGCGTTCCGTGCCATTCAGCCCCGCAGTGGACGCGGCAAGTTCCGACTGAGTGGGACTCGGGTCCAGCTCAGCGTGATTGCGGAGTACATGGATGGCATCCTCCAGGCGCTCCTCAAGGTGCACGGGTGGATGGAGGGAGTAGGGATTGCGTTGCGCAGAGCTCATGTTAATCCGCGGCCACTGATTCGGAGCATGTCCTACAGTTAGTAAACATCAACCGCAATGACTTCTAGCACCATCTGGTGAGCATAAGAGATTACAAAAAATAAAGAAAACAAGATGTGCGTATAGCCGCTTTCTACAAGGCCCTGCTCCTCTTCAATTTAATTCAAACTGCTACTTTCTACTACTTGCTACTTACCACTTTCTACTAGGTCTTGCTGTTCTTCATACATTCAATTCAAACAAAATTTTACTCAACTTCATTCAATCCGAACTTTAATTCAAGAATTTGTTATTAAACGCTTTCGTTAGAAACAACTAAAGTTGGAAAGTAACCTGGAATAAATTGAGAAGAGACGGAGGAGACGTGATTGAGTGGGAACCCAGCAGCAGCGGCCGCGCCGACATGATCCGATGAATAAATCTAAGAAAACACAAACAACACGTGCAAAACTGAGCCTACAGGACAGAGCTCAGACACAGACATAAAAAGATGTCAAATTAATATCTTCATTAAGAATTTATCTCTTTGTTTCCCCAATTAATTTATTATATATTTTACAAAACGAAATATGAATTGTATAACAAAAACAGCATTATTGTAACCATTGTGGTTAGGATCATCGTTAGAGGTAAAGATTAAAGTCAAAAAAGTTAAGTTGTCAAGAAGATCAGAGCAAAATATGAATAATACCTTTGCAACAGTCTGCAAAAAAATCATATTTAACAATCTATTGCAAAGTCACGAGATCAAGTGAATAATTGAAATATTTAAAACAAATTAAAAGACAGTTTCTGATTAGTCATTCTTGCACACGAGACATTGATGAAGCCAAGAACAGTGCGTGCTACAAAATGAGAATCTCAAATTACTGTACAAGATATCTATCTGCTCGATAGAGTCAAGAACAGTGTGTGCAAAATGAGAATCTCAAATTACTGTACAAGATATCCATCCACTCACATTAGCCAGGGCGTTGCCGAGACTGTTTTGAGCGTTGCCGTCCAGAGAACCACCGACCATCTCCCCACCGTAGACGGCTGCAGCAGCGGGAGGCACGGCAGTAGGCGGAGAACTGGCGTGGTGGAAACTACCGACGGGTGGAAGACCTGCCAGGTGGGAGTCCATGAGTGGAGGAGGTGGATACGGAAGATGATGACTCTGTAACATGTACAATAGTAGCAACATTGGTCAACACAAGCAAGACAGTAACGACAGCATTGTCTAAGCTATACAGGATAAGACACAGTTCAATCCAAGACAATACAGACAGCATTGTCTCGTGCATACAAGACAACGAAGACAGTACTGTTCGACATATCCAAGACAATACAGACAGTGCTGCCTAAAGTATCCAAGACAACACTGACCTACATATCCCAAAGAAATGATGATTACAGATATATTCTTCTCTGTCCAAATCAAACAAGAACAATACAGCAAATGATTCATCTCCTCATACAATAAGCAGAATAAATTCAACTGTTGAAATATTAACAGACTCACAATGTTATACTACAATACTAATGCCGCAATAATACTAATACAGACCGGCGTCCTGGATTGATGAAGAGCATCAAACGCTGCAGCTGCATTGTTGTTGAACTGTGCTGGGTGGGGTAACGTAGCAGACAAGTCGTTAGAAGGGTAGCCGCCTCCGCCATTACCTGCCATTAGCCATGGCTCACCTGGAACATACATACAAACAGTATAAACACAGACTGCATCGAGCTGGACAAACAATTCACACGATTAACTGACTGCACGTAACATACCAGTCTTATGAAATTATTAATAAGCATAAGAAACAAATCAATACATTGCAGCCAGTGGAGCACATACCCTCAAGTAAATAACCCAATTCACAAATTAACTCTCTGGGTATTCCCCGATTGCAGGTGACAGAGATCGATGGATAGATTAAATCCTGCCAATAACCAATGAGGTTTTTGTCGTTTCATTTCACATGCAGAAAGTATACTTTTAAACACAATCTTATTATCTCTTCAAGCATCACAATAATTTAACCAACAATTAATAAACTAAGTTAAAATCTTGAACTTGGTTGCACCAACAAACTCGCGGTCAGCATAAACCACAATACGTATGTATGTAGTGTGCCATTCAATAACATTGGCGCACATACCTGCATTGTAAGCAGGATAGTCGGGATATATAGACGACTCGAGAGCTTTCGGCTGGAGCCGATAGCCTTCCATAGGACTCTGAGGTCGAGCCTACAAACACAGAAAAGCAAAAAGAATACAGTCACTGCAGGCATTTATTAAAATACCTAAAATACTCACCACATTAATTAACATTGACATTAATTAACATCGGTTACAAAGCAAAACGGGAGATATTTCATAATATTGATTCTTGCAACAACAGCATTCAATACCTACTCTCACAGTTCTTAATAACAAGCAAGCAGTGCTCTCATTATGTAGCATAGAATAGAAGATTCACACAAATTACAGATATTCTCAACTACACCAAGTTAGATTATCAACAGATTATGTGTACAGTTGACCGCAGCAATCTGATAAGACTAACCTAAAATTAAACATATCAATGTAAGTAACATTGGCTAAATGTTGGCAGAGAAACAACATGCTTCTTTCATTCATTCATTCAGTAGCCTTCCATTCTTCCCAAATTCTACATTTCTGCCCATGCTACAGTTTTAACTTAGTAATTATAACTATAAGCAGCCTAGAGAGACAAGTCAAAACATACCGATGCTGAGAACTGACTGTTAAATACAGCTTCTCATTTCCTTGCAAAATTATTATCTTATAATTGAAAGTGTCTCTTCAGTTCCAGATCAACATTTAAATCGGGCGCCCCAATCTCATCAATGTTCATATTCTACAGCACTTTCAACCCACACTAAATTCACCTATGCCTAGGCACTATGGAAACCTGATAGGCCCACATAGGGCCCATGTAAACAAGAAGACACGTGGAAACCCGATAGCCCACATAGGGCCCACCTAAACAAGAAGTCACATGGAAAGCCTATAAGCCCACATAGGGCCCACCTAAACAAGAAGACACATGGAAACCCGATAGGCCCACATAGGGCCCACCTAAACAAGAAGACACATGGAAACCCGATAGGCCCACATAGGGCCCACGTAAACAAGAAGACACATGGAAACCGGATAGGCCCACATAGGGCCCACCTAAACAAGAAGACACATGGAAACCCGATAGGCCCACATAGGGCCTACCTAAACAAGAAGACACATGGAAACCCGATAGGCCCACATAGGGCACACCTAAACAAGAAGATGTATGGAAACCCGATAGGCCACCCACGATCCTAATCAGTTGATACATGTAGCTGTCAATGGAAGTTCAAAGGCTACTTGTACAAGAACTGCCGACAGCTCTCATCACCGTCCTTCAATTCTGGGGGGAGGGGGTTATTACACAACTCCAGTCTGTAAGCCCTGCATGCCACAGCTACTTCCGGTGAACTTTGACCTCGCTCCATCAACAAGTATCATTTGATTGGTTTGAAGTCGAGACAACGGGTCGAGCGCCTCCTGTCTTCACTGCCACACAGCTAGCAACAGCTAACCAGCTTCATCACTAGATCATCATCTTTCTTTCTTCTTATCATCTTACATGTATGTCAATGAGGGACCTCATTTCCAGGTCTCTCATTGACAGCAGGCAGCTGGGCGCACGCACGGTAGTTAGGACACACGCGCGCCGCGCTGGCATACAAACACTGTTCACAACTTCACAAAGAAATCCTCGCCAGAGGTCTCCACTAATCATATTCACTAATTAACTCTCAACTCTTCCCCGGCGGCAACATTACAACGTCTATTTATTGATGACACCTAAGTTATATTTCATGATGTACCTTCTCTTCTGGCAGTCTATCAAAGACTTCAAACATGTAATAAAATAAGCTCAAATAGCAGCACAAGTATAATCTCAGTTCTGAAAATTAGCCATATTCTCAGCCATAACTCGTACGATAACCATCAGCCATAACTAATGTAACCACAAAATTGAAAACAAAACAGGAAACTGAAATTCAAATGACAAATGCAAGCTGAATAGTTTTGATGAGCATTAAGGAGATCATACACTGTACATATAAATAACTGGGATCTATCATCCAATATACATGAAGGTATTATCAGTAAACATACATTGTAACAGTGATTCTAGTCAAAGCAAAAACCATGGATATAACCACCTGGCACGACAAAGAGTCAACAGCTGAGTGTCCAAAGCAACACATCGAAAAAGACAAGGTAACAGGAAATGTCACTTAAACTGTGAAAAAATAGAAGTGGCTGTACAACTTCACAAGAGTTAAAACATGAGACATACAAGACGATAAAAAGGACAGTGGAAGAAAGAAAGGTATGGAAGTCCATAGTCGTCGCTCTTCTTGCAGAAGTTTACAGTGATGATAACAAAATTACAAAGTTTAGACCCTCAGTCAACATGGAGCTCTCCAAATACATGCTACAGCCGTAAATGTTACAAAACTGATTTTATACATGTCTAAAAAATGAACAGATAGAACTACAATTTACACATAGGAAAAAATAATCTGAAGTAGATAACAACAGTCACAAAGCAAAAGTACTAAATAGTACAATGTACCGCAATGGGCCATAGATCTGTTAAATTACTGAGCATTATAGCTTGATAACAATAGCACCATAAAACAATACAAGAACAAAGGGAAATATTTGAAACCAGATAAAAGAATTGGCCTATTTCAATTCATCTAATATAGACACACAATTATTCAATAAAAGGTCATATTAAAATTAAAGGTCCTATTAAAGGAGAAATGAAGTGTAAATCCAATACAAAAAGCAACCAGCAATTACTCCACTAGGCTAATTTTGTGGATAAAATGTAATTCATACAACTTTTTTCGTACCATGCACGTATTAGATGAAGAAAAAATATTACAAAGACGAGTGGAAAAATCTGAATGGAGACCAAAACAGTCGTACTGCATGATTTCAATTTGTACCATAATTGTTAACATTTTTATCTATCTCCCCTCCCCCCATTCACTAATTTTTTTTTTTAATACCCTCCACCATTTCAGCAGAGACAACACTTAGAATTTTTGTAAAAGCTAAAGTTCTAAAGCCAGATCCATTGCCCTCCTGTCACAAACTTGAAAACTACAATAGTCTAGCATGTAGAATTGTAGATAGAACAACGCAAAATAAAGAACGCAAAGATGGAAATAATGTTTTAAAAAATACTAACCAGACTGGTTTTCCTTCTCTTAGAATCCGGTTTCCACTTTTGATCTACAATAAAGAACATCATAAAAAAATCCAAACATAGCAATGTTGTCAAAGTAACAACATAAAAAACGATGCCACAAAAAAACTAGTAACAAAATAATCGTTCTGAAGTAACATCAGTATTCCTCTACTTCTTCTCCCCCTCCCTCTGTTTATATTCTATTATATATTCTTCACAATTACAATCTACTATTCGCATTAGCTATATATTTGTGCTGCGCACAGGCACAGACTTGAAAAATGTCCCTAACGGCTCATTACGGCTGAATATTTTATGGCCGCATGTTCTTTCTGATGCCAACTTGTGCTGGGGATGGGGCAATTTTCAGTCCCTCAGTGAAAGCTCTGCTTTTTGATTAGATTTGATCAGCAGTGGCAGCAAGCACAAGCTAACCCAACTACGATAATAGAACCGAAGAACAGATGGTAGCAGTCTACACTCATGCTACATGCTAGTAATCTGATCAGACTACTATCCCTTTGTTGCTTAAATTTGCACTTTACTGAGCTGCGCAGTGGAAGAATTCTTAAATTTCCCAAAACCAGAGGGGTAAGTGATGGTGACAGTAATCACGATATAACATGAAAATGATAGTTTTATATATAGTTACTATGCAGCATAGCTACATAAGTAAAATAGTTATAATGTAACATTATAACAAAGTTCAGTGCTACTATGTCACATCGTAACAATGCTACACAGTAATATAGTTACTATTTTACTACCAGTAACACAGCAACACTGATAGCAATAACGGTATACAGCAAGATAATAACAACATTATACATAGCAACAATGAGATAGTAACAATGCTACATTGCAACAATGAGAAGAAAATATTGCTAAATAGGCAAGATTAAATTATACATAATTTCAACTAGAAACAAAGAGTATAACTATTGTATACAATACATCCATATATCAACAGAGCTTTATGATTATACAGTACAGAAAGCGGCTACTTAGCCAAATAACTCGCTAGCCGGGGACTGACCTGGTGCAGCCGGGAGTGACGAGATGCTACTAGCCGGTCGCTTGTTAGCCTGCATGGCATAGTACGGAGAGCCGGGTTGGTCGGCTGGCATGGAGCTTGACTGACCACCGGGTAGGGAGCCCTGCATGTAGCCGGCATTCATCGGTACACTGATGGGTGTCATGGCCTGGTCACACACACACAGTCAATGGGTGTCATGGCCTGCTCACACATACAGTCAATGGTAAGTTTCAATCAGATTATTCATCACCACCTTCATGTTACTCACTATAATCATCACGATCATCGTGATCTTTTATGATTATCATCATCGTCGTGTTTAACCTTATAATTATTAAAATTATTATCATCACTGTCACGTTAACGACAAGCCATACATAATGAACAAATGTTTACATAATGAACAAGTGTTTACATCTATAGACAGGGGAAATAATCTTATGTTTAAAATTTCTCTCGCAAAGCACAAATGTCTGGAACCGTACAGCAACACAAATATTGTAAATTCTGCTCAATTCTACATTAATACCAACAAGTTTTGCTGCAGACTGTGTACAGGTACAAAGAGAGAGATGCAAGAAGGAAAGCACAGAGAGGAGTAAACATACTTGTACTTATGTACAGTTGTAAACCCATGAACACACACAGAGACAGAGAGAGATGTAAGCAGACAGGAGAAGAGAGAGCCAAACAGACAGACAGACATACCTGCATTTCCCTTGACAGAAACTGCTGAGACTGAATCGACTCCACATCGGTTTTATCTACACAGTACAAATCTTTCTATCATCTAAAAACTTCTCATTTAACTGATCCTTCGACAAATTATATTCATGCTGTTGAAATCTCTCTCTGCTTGGATTCAAACTCCAAAGATTGGCAGCCAGCCAAATGCCCATACTCAACTACAAGATCATATCCCTCCCAATGCTCTCCTGCCCTGCAGGGTCAACAAAAACGCCATCTTGACAGATTTAAACCATAGATTTTGAATCCAAATACTAGAATTTTCTGGTACAATTTAAGAGATGATTAACATCATGTAAAATTGAGGATCAATTACGGCTGGAATTTCTAAGACTGTATACCCTTGCTTACGCCAACCAGTACAGAAAAGGGGGTGATTGCTCTTTCTCCAAGAAAGTTATTCTGCTCTTTGATTCGGTAGAAGCAGCATGCACATTGGAACCACACCCCATCAAGAATAAAAAACTGATGGTAGCAGTCTACATCCATACTACAGCTCTTACCAGACAACAACATCATCAATAAATAATTATTTAAATAACATACATATTACAATAAGCTTTAACTGTTGCATAATCACTTGCCCACCAACACGGCCAATATGACAAAGAAAATCAGACGAAAAATGTTGATAATGACTGCATTTTTCTGCTGCTGTTTGATCACTTAATGGCCCAGCATGTTTCATATTAACAACCTCTAAGTAGTAAACAAGCAATAGAGCTGCAACTAACCAGAATTCAACAAAGTATTAGATGCATATGGATGGTAATTATCCGACAGTAGGCTGGACGATGGCGAATTTACACCGGAATCATTGAAATTCTGTAAATTGAAAAACAAACAAAAAAAGAACAATAAATCAGCATAATAGTCATTATCTACATATTTCCAAAACTTTCACTACCCCGTACCAACTACTTCCATTAAGTTACTCAATCAGTAGTGCCCCGCAGTCGCAGAGAGTCCAATAAATATACAAGAGTTTGTAAGTATGATAACCAGGGCTCGCAAAACGGCCGCGGGCCGCGGGAATCCCGCATAGAATGTAAAAATCCCGCATAGTTTTTCATGCCTGTGCGGGCCCTGCCCGCGCTGTCAGAGGTACATCGTTAATTGCAAGCTGCTAATTAGGTAAAAATTAACGCCGTTCGGAAATGAAACTTTAAATATTTTTTTATAAGAAACAGAAACGTCAACAATAAATTAAACAACCAATATTTTTTATTCCGTGATTTCTTCTGGAAAACCTCAAAGGCGGTTTTTCTACAAACCTCCTGGCAACCTTGGTTAACGCTATGAGCGATAATAGAGTACTTAGTTTCGCTTTACTTCTGAAGTAAACATTAACTTTCGGATTGCTTTTAAATAGTAATCTATTTCCGGCTGCGTACCTAATCGCTACGTTCCACTGACTCAGCAACTGTCAAGATAAAAAAATAGAAAGGGAATATAGGCCTACTACTTTCATGTTCAGC
>JAQFYQ010000224.1:0-19457 GCA_034694885.1 Buchholzia appendiculata | reverse complement strand
GGAGGGGGGTAAGTAGCATTGTGTCTACGGGGGGAGGGGTAAGTAGCATTACCTGCAGGTGTGAGTAGTATTGTGTCTACGTGGAGGGGGGAGGGGGGTAAGTAGCATTGTGTCTACGGGGGGGGGGGTAAGTAGCATTGCCTGCAGGTGTGAGTAGTATTGTATGTACTGGGAGTGTCTATGCTTTGTGTCTATATGTCATAGCATGAAGAGTTGCTATATTTCATTAAACTTTGAACGTATGCAAAATTATTTTATGAGTTCTCATTATTTTCACAATGCGATAGCTGTACAATGTACATATCAATTTTGGATTACTCTTCGATCTCCAATAATGAACTTACAAGTACTTAAAACATCATCATCAACATCATCGTCATCATCAATATTTTAAGTCAGTTTTTTTCCATACAATTTATATTAATGAATTCTCACCATTTCCTCCATTTTCTCATGTTAAGCATTGAGAGGGAACCTGTAGCTGGCTTTTCATCAGTTTTGCCATTGGAAATAGACTTTATATGATTAGAACATCTTCTTTCTTTAAAGCTATTACACAGTTTAAGGTTGTTAAACGGATGTAATTGAACGTCTTAGGTATTGCGTGGACACATGGCAAGTGTTACGCAAGTATGTTTTCTGAAGTCACGTGGCCAGCTGGCAAGTTTCTCAAAGGATCGAGTTCTGAGGATTTGGGACATTCAACTACAACTGTGTATTCAGCGACTGGCTGGCATCTTCTTAAAGTCATCGGACGGTTTGTCCATTGATTGCTTTATTGTATGTTCGTTCTCTACATTACATGTGTTGCTCTGAGGTTTGTATTTTATTGCTAGTTATTCTTAAGGTTTATGACGGTGTAGTACACTCATGGCAGTGTGGTACACTCATGACAGTGTACACTCATGGCAGTGTGGTACACTCATGACAGTGTAGTACACTCATGACAGTGTACACTCACGACAGTGTAGTACACTCATGGCAGTGTACACTCATGGCAGTGTAGTACACTTGTGGCAGTGTACACTCATGACAGTGTAGTACACTTGTGAGGTAGTACGCCACATAATATACTTAAGTATGTCATGCCACATCTGGCATTTCTGGCACTGCAGTTAATTTTTGTTTTAATGATATTGAACTTAACATATGGAATCATAACTGACCTGGAAACTGTTCAGGCATGGATAGATATTTGAAACGATAGCATGATGTAAGACAATGATGAAAGACATTTAGCGTAAATTTCCTTTATTTCGTAAGCTTTACATTGCGGATGTCATTTTGATTACTGACTTTTAATAAACAAATAACAATTGGGTTGGTGCCTGTGTAAACTCATCTTAAATTGTTATTTGTTAAGAACTTAAAGAACTTTACATTTCAGTGATCTGACAACAATTAAACAATTTTTTCCTTGAAAGTCAGATTTTTTGCAGCAGTTACAAACACTTCTGCAAAATTTACTATATGATAACACTACTTTGTTATAATATGAGTTCTATTACTTTGTAAATAACGCCCATTAATAATAATATGTTTGGCAATAAATCATTCTTAATCAAAATAGTAATGTTACTAAATTTTAATTTTATTAATTTCTGCTGAAATAATATTATTGTTTAGAGATTGCTGTATTAATTAAAATGTTCGTGTGATTCTAGTGTCCACTGTGCTCTATTATGACGACTTATCGAGTCAACTTTTTGTAACATTCAACGCCGAGCTCAACGTGTTGGAAATCAAGCCCGACTCTGTGGACCGGGTTCGGACTCACGACAAGCCTGTTCTTGCTGCGGTCTACAGTCGACTTTACAATCAGGTATTCACTGCTAAACTTTCTACTCACCATTCTTATGTATTAACTTTGAAGATATGTTATATTTAACTGTTAACTTTAGCCTCTGTGAGATAACTCAGGAAGGAATCACAGTGCTTGAGGGGTAACAGAACTGGATATTTTATTATTTCGGTACTCTGTATTTTCGATGAGTTTCACCTTCGATAAAATAATTTGGAAATGGCATTTTTTAGATTAATTTAATTTTGTTCTATTTTTTTTCTTTCATTTTGTTTCATTTTGTTTATTTTGTTTGAGATTCGTTTTTGAGATTAATATTTTGAGATTTCATCGTTCAATAATTAAACGTCTTTCGATGATTCGTCACTAAATTACTATCTATATTGATTCTTTTTGTCCTCCTTGCTGCTGTATCTCAAACATGACGTCACCTGTCCCAGCTGAGTGTAAGTCATGTTCACTTGTCTCCAGGTGATTACAGCTGAGTGTAAGTCATGTTCACTTGTCTCAAGGTGATTACAGCTGAGTGTAAGTCATGTTCACTTGTCTCCAGGTGATTACAGCCTCACAGAGTGCAACAGTCTCTATGTGGCTCGTTGATTCGGGTCAAAAGGTGAAACAGTTCACATCTCTGCATGGCAGCAAGGTGGAACTGACGTCACTGGCGCTGGACCACAGTCAGACTCGCATCCTCACTGGCGGCACCGACGGAACCGTCAAGGTTTTAACATTTATTTACATTCAAATTATTCGACAATTTTTTATTGATTGGGACTAATAAGTAATAAGTTACAGAATGAGCAGTTAACTTTCATTACTTTGATTACGCTGTGTAATGTTACTGCAACGTAATAAAAAAAAGCTTCAAGTGATAATGTGTATAGTAAGTTACATTTTTAGAGCACTAATTTTGCATGTGTTCATGATAAATTGGCTTTTGGCTTTGCATGCATTTATTAATTTTGTAGTTTTTAGAATATAATGTAACATCCTTTGTATTTTTTGCTATATTCGGTTGATAAAGGCTGGTGTCTGTGAGCCTATAATTACGACAAAAGCCACAGAACTAGTCTTTTCCCATAGGCGATGAAGATTCAAGCTGAAACAAAACGAGACATTTTGTATATTTTCGTGTTGTTGTCATATGCTTTCATTTCAATTCTCCGTTTGTGACATTTCTTGTTATTAAACTGTGATAGGTTGAATTGTTTTTTGATAATTTATTTATTATAAGTGGAATTTATTCCAGTGTTCTGTATTATGTCTCTGTGTTCTGTATTATAGATCTGGGATTACGACGGTCATTGTTACAACACTCTAAAGTGCGGCTCTGATTCACAGTCGGCAGATATTGGGCAGATTCTTGCACTGAAGCGCACTGTGCTTGTTGCTGGCTGGAGCAAGTAAATCAGCATTCTAACTTCAGTTTAATTACCGATCAGTTATTCTATATAATGTTTGATAACTGGTGGACATGTGCTTTTGTTTCTGTGCTGTCCATCAAATTTGGTGGTGGTGGGGAGGAATTGGGAACACTGCCACTGCACAGCCCGGTAAAGTGAAAATCATAAGATGTGACTAAGGGAAGGGTTAGTGGTATGATCAGATCTGCAGCATGAGTGTAGACTACTACCATCCGCTCTTTGGTTCTTTCATGGTGGGGGTTAGCTTGTATTTGCTGTCACTGTCAAACCAAAAAAAACCAGAATAACTTTCTCTGAGCAAGGGAAATCTTGCCACTATTCTTAGTGCAGGATTTGTCAGCAAGGGCAGGCGACCATTAAAGATCTAGCCGTATTGAGCCCTCTGCGACATTATTCAAGTCTGCATCATGCTCAGGGCAGACATCATGCGACAGCGAATTGTAGACTATAAGTGGGTGCTGATGTTGATGGTGTATCATAATATTTTATCTTATTGTACGGCACAACTCGATTTGTTTAAACTAGTAGTTCAAACTGGTCGCAGCTCACCGACAACCGTGTGATCTACAAAATCGCATGCAGCACCTGAACAATTAAGTCTTGTTTACTTGTGCAAAGTTCAGACGGCACTTGGACTGATTAGATGTATGTAAAGTGTACTGAATAGCGGTTTAAGGTTGTCTTTGTCAAACGGATACACATTTTAAAGATATAAATGATGTCTAATATAGTTGTTTCACGTTTGCAAGATGTTTGCCTCTTCTCTAATTTTAGCGTAAAAATTGTTCTGATTTTGCAGATATTTGACAGTGTTTCGTGAACATGCTTTTCGTACATTCTTTGTGGAACCTTCAGACTGGAAGGGTGGTCAGGTATCGTCATCACTTTATAGGAGCTTAATTCATGGTTACTGCTTTATAACTACTTGCTTCATTTGAATTTATAAACATGTTCTGTTTCTACATAAAATGTTTAATAGTTATTAAGGATATATTAAAAATAGCTGTGATACTCGGCTTTACTCGATTTAATCTCTTTCCCTTCCCTTTGTAAGTCCTATCTTTCTTCTTTTGCCTTCGCTCACATTTTACCTCTGGCCAAGTTTCTAATTTTTGAAAGTCAAGAGTTATATCTCTCATGATATGCTAAGTTATTATGATTATTGCTTGTTTTAATCCTGTGTAGGAGCACAAAGATGATATTCTAGCAACGGCATTCACTGCCCCAAACACGTTGGCGACTGCATCATATGACGGTGAAATAATAGTTTGGAATACTAACTCAGAGCAGGCATCTAAACGTTTGACTCAGCGAACGAGGCCATCTAGTGCCAGTTTGATTCATCGCACTGTCGCTACTCAGGTGAACTAGACGTTACTTTAAACTAACTTACTCAAGACGTACTTTAAACTTGTTCAAAATAAATATCTTTCTGATTTTTTTTAGAATTTTGTCTATTTCTCTGGTAATTTTCTTCTAGCAATTGGTACTAGCTGTAAAAGCCAAGCTGAAAATACAAAATAAGCATCAGTTGCCTTTTGAATATCTGTCTTCTGATTGATAATGACATTAGTGCACTTTCAGTTCATGTGCCCTGAGTTGTTTGACTGTACATTTTGACTGTAGGTTAGTTCAGGCGCACGTGAATATGACAGTTCAGCAGTGACGAATGACAAACCTCTGGTTCGACCTAAATCCCGCGCTGCGTCTAGAATCAGCACTGGAGGCTTCGATGAATCGGTCGGTTCTGTTAATACATCACAAAAGGCATTTTATTGTCTAGTTTTCGATCAGAGGTCCAACACGCTCCATGTCGGAATTGTTGTCACGTTGTGGTTAGGCACCACCAACAGTTTGGTGTCATCTGAAGATGATTAATGTGAATTGTCAGATTAAACAATATAGCTGAATTATTTTAGACTTTTACTGTAGCATGGTTTCAATATTTACATCATGCTAGTCATGCGCGTACAGCTCAGAACTTGTAATCATTGATCATCTGCACAGCTGCAAGTGCATTGCATGAAGTTCTTGTGAAGTTAGCGCTTGGATTGAATAGGTTGATTGGGCTGAAGATTATCAAATCAATCAAGTACTTAATCAATTGAAATCATTGAAAGTGCTTTGTCTGCGGATAGTTCAGTATAATGACGGACAATATCATCATCAACTATAGTTCAGACTGATATTGTCCACAATTAGCACTAGAGCTAACTAAAGTGGGTTGTATCTGTGCTCGAATCCATCGGGGCTGGGGCGTTTAACCCCTACCCCCAGTTAAAATTCTGACGCGTAGTTCAATGTGTTTCTACCCCATGGGGATTGGGTTTCGACCACGCAGTTCATGCTTTTCTTTTTTAATGTCATTAAAACTTGTTGAAGGGTAAATTTCAGAGATACAGCCTTACTAGAAACCAGTGATGTAGTCCTTGGCCTTCATGCCTTGCCTCAAGGCTGCCCTGAGGCACTTTACTGCCTTGCCTTGCCTTGCCTTAGCCAATTTTCCAAATGCCTTGCCTTGCCTTGGAAAAAGTGCTTTGAAAAAAATGCCTTGACCTTGCAATTTCACGGTCAATATAATTCTCTGCCTTGATGCTGCTTTGCGGTACTTTACTGCCTTGCCTTGATCAATTTTCCAAACGCCTTGGCCTTGAAAAGGAATGCTTTGGCCTTGCCTTTGCCTTGCCTGGGCCTTGCCTTGGCCTTGAGAAAGATGCCTTTACTACATCACTGCTAGAAACGCAATAGTGCTATAAAAAACAAACAATTTCTCAACCCCAATGATTTTCTACAATTCAAGCACTGCATTGTATGTTATCAAGACGTTTCTCGCTGTTAGGATCGTCGATAAACATGCTCACTGCAACTGAACTCTGCTGAGCAAATAGGTATGACATCTTTGGATTTGTATTGAAGCAAAAAATTTACGACCGGTGTCGGATGTCCGACCTGATGCCAATAATCTCACAGATTGTCTTGTTGAACACATGAGGAACATGATCGGTCAATTGTAAGAGCTCAATAGCTTTGGGCCTCATGCTTCCAATTCAGCAATGCTTCCGTTTCAATAAGGGCATGAGATTAGTTCAGGTGGTTTCCATTGGCTTCATGTACAAGCAATAGTTTTGTGGCTCAACTAGGCTGCGCATGAAATTTGACGTGATCTTATTGAGAAATTCACAAATTATGTTGTGTCTAGTTCGTGAGATAATATAAATTAAAGTGTGAAATAAAGAAACACATTATTACCAAGATCATTTAACATGATTGTCTTTGGGCCACAACTATGCCAAATGGAATTCTACTTTCTGTCACTTTCTATTTTCTAAAAATGAATTACAGCTCTATATTTGAACAATTAATAATTTGTTTGTGCAGAAATATGAATTATTTGTATGTATTTCTGTTAGAATGAGTATGGTTTTGCTATTTCGCGTCTCATCTTCCTGCCACCAGGAGGCGCCTTGGGTCGTGGTGCGGACCTCGTGTCGTGCGGTGGAAATGGATGGGTCCGATTCTGGTCCACTTCCTCCAGTCAGCTGATCGCTGAGTTCCTGGCACATTCTAACGGTACACACACACATTTAGTTAGTTTGCCAGCAGCTGTCATAGCTGACACGATTACTGTTGCTAGATGACAATGGTTAAATTAACAATGTCTGAGTCCTTGGCTCATCTTGTGTTACTGGTAATCCGTGTACTCTTTCGCCATTCACTTAATTTTTATCTCCATGATTGACTTGCACATTTTTGACTTACACACGACTGTTTCTCATTATGAATAACATTTGTTATTCTTGTCAAATAATTCCTTTTCGTTCAGAAACTATTTCTTCGCACTCCTACTCGCATTCCATTCCTGTACTAAGGGGTAGTATTATGATCAAAACTGTAGCATGAGTGTGGACTAATACCATCTGCTCTTTGGTTCCTTCAGGGTCCTGGAATAAGTCTGTACTTTCCTCATCTACTGAATCGAATAATAGAAGAATAACTTTCTCTGCAGAAGGGAAATCACCCCATGCCCGGTGTACTGGTTACTGTCATCAAAAGCACGAAGCCATAAAAATCCAACAATAAGGAGTCCTCATGGTCATCATTAAAGTCTAGCTGTGCGATGCACAAATATCTTGCCAAAGAGAATAGTAAGCACTAGCCGAGCGACAATGATGACGGCAATTTGTAAATGGTTGTTTTCTAGATTAAAAGAAAATGAGCTTGTAACCTGCAATTGTCTCTTCACAAATGAAGGAAGAGAATTTAAAAAATTGATCTACAGTTGTAAATTAAATTTTATTTTAAAAACCAGTTTATAATAAAATAGCTAGTACATGTATCAGTAATAATGCAGTTTGTCTGTATTCACTTTGTTTGTAATGGAAAAATTACTTCAAACAATTAATGCTACACAAATAATACAATTAATAATGTGTTGACAACAATAATATAATAGTATTTTATGTAGCATAATGTGCCATATCGTCATGACTACGGATTTTGTGCTGCATAAGTGCATTTGTATAATTGTATATGCAATGCATTTATTAAATACTACACTCATTTAAAAGAAGCCGTGAAAGAATTTGTTGTTCATGACTTTGCAGTTGGCAGCATTATCATGGCAATTGATGACAAGACCGAGTGGCTTGTAACCGGTGATGTGGACGGTCTGATCAAAGTCTGGAACATCTCCAACTACTGCTGTGATACACTCAACAGTTGTAGTGATCCACCAGGTAAGAAACATCCAGCAATAGTGGTAGCACTTATCACCAGGTAATACGCACGGACAAGTAGTGGTAGCACTTATCACTAGGTAAGAAACATCTTGTAATCCTGGTAGTACTTATCACCAGGAAGGAAACATCTAGCAATACTGGTAGCACTTATCACTAGATAACAAACATACTCAAGTAGTGGTATCACTTATTGCCAGGTAGAAAACATGGACACAAGTGGTAACAATTATCGCAAGATAGGAAATATATTGCAGTACTGGTGGTACATATATACAATTGTACATTGTGTCTGATTTTACTGGGTATTTGTTACTGAACCATGTATGATTCTTCTTAAGAATCAAAAGCCAAACTTCTTAGAATTAGAACTTAGGATTTTCTGCTAGGTTTTTAAAATTTTGGAATACCATTTTCAGGATAACACAACCGGAGCATTCCTTACATAACATTCCTGACTTGAGCATTCCTCGCCTGATCATTCTTTATTGAACATTCCTTGCATGAACATTCCTTACCTAACATTCCTTGTCTAAGCATTCCTTACTGGAGCATTTCTTACCTGAGTATTCCTTAACTGAACATTCCTTAACTGAAAATTCCTTACCTCATATGTTCATAGTTTAGCTTGTTTAATGCGTAAAAAGATACGATATGAAGTATTGTAATGACCGCCATGACATCAGCACATCAGCAGGGTGTATATTGTAGTGTTATCTATTATTCTAAAAATTTGGTTAGTCAACAATACTTTATATTACACTTTAAATAAAAATTGCACTTTAATTCACGATTTTTAATTGTGTACCAATTCCACAATCTGTATCTGTTGTTAAATTTAATCAAATTAAAATGAAATTTTTGTTATAATCAGATTAAGATCAGTTTATGTTGTATCAATATTCCAAATCAGCTTATATTATTTATCTTAAAGTGTTTAGACTCTGTTTATTGTCTGTGTTTTAGTTCTTAAGTCTCAGTTTCACTATCACGGTGACATGATAAACAGCCTCGACATTTGCACACGTCATAATCGCAAATTGATAATATCAGCGTCGAGCGACTGTAGTGTGATGCTGTGTGACATCAATGGATCTCTGTTGGGTATCTTTGGACAGGTAGGTGTGAACAACTTATTGTGCATCTGACTTGATTTAACATACTGCCTATAGTTAGAACATGTAAGATTTAATTGTCAAGTTCTTTAATAAATGCAGATGAGCACAGAATAGAAATGTAAATAGTAGAAAAACTGTTTTGAACTGTGTGGAATGGTATAGAAGTGTGTTTGATGTGGAAAAATTAATGCAGAAGAACTGCTTAGAAGTGTGTAGTATTCAGAAGTATGAATGCAGTAGAACTGTGTAGAACTATGTAGAAATTATGTAGAACTGTAATTTTTCTTGAAATGTTTCTAGGAGGTTCAGTGGAAAACAGAAGCTCCTGTCTCTGATGAATTTATAGAAGATAAGAAAGAAGATGTAGAGGTTTGTTGCGTGGTTTGTTTTTTAGTCGTTTATGAATTACGATGTCATTAATTTATTGCCGATATCAATCGGATATCGGTCTTATTAAAAAATGAACATTTTTGTATTATCCTATTTGAGAAGAAATGGACTGAAAACTAATGGACATTCTCCTAAATTTTTAAGCAAATACTTTTATTTTTCCAAAAGGTGTTTCTATCGAATTTGTTTGTTTGTTCATTTGGAATTGTGCCAGTTCAGATAAGAACTATAATCAGTTTGTATGCATTTCAAGTGCTCCATCTGACGACAATTCTATGCGACGGTACAATCAATGCCACCGATCACCTGGAGATATGAGACGTGCAGGTGTAATTCCGTTGCCTTCCTGCATAGTTAGTGGGGCTATAACTGCTTTTCAAAACATATTCATATAGGTGCAATACTGTAGTAGGCGAATAGCTGATATGAATGATATCAGTGTCTGAAACGGTAAAGATGATGATGACTCATTGTTTGTCCCTTGAAGGAAAGTCCCCGGATGACGAGGCCAAGTAGTGTCCGTGCGGAGGATGGTTGGACTCCAGATGTTCGTGCTGCCGACGATCCAGATAACTACCGCGTCAACGCCTGGGATAACACTCAGTTAGGTTAGTCTTTTGCAGAGTTTTATCATCTCATATCTGTGTCAGGTGTTTGTTATTGATTATTGTAAGCTATTATTAATTAATTATTATTTGTTATTAGTTATTGACATTGTTGCTGGATTGTGAAAGTTGTGTGATGGACCAGGTGTTGGTGGACAGTTTCTTTGGGAGCATAGTAAAAACAATTTCTTTACATCTAGCGAATTCTTAGCAGCAAAAGGTGAACGCCAAAATAACAACAATAGAAAAGCACTACAAGTTTGGTTTCATACAAAAAAGATCTGAAACCAAATTTATTGAAGACAGATTTCTGGAGCTTGATGCTTGAGTAATTTTTTAATGGGTACAGTTGTTTCATAGGCATCGGTTTGAGGCATACAATGCCATAACCATGGCGCGGATACATGTGCGGATATTTCAGCTTTCAGTAATGTATCAATGCTTTGTCTTTGAAATGTAGGAAAGGATTATCAGAAAGTGAGAACAGCCAAGAGAGAAAGGAAGCAGCCGGACACGGACGTAATTCATCGTCTTCATGCAGATCGGTTAAAGAAGTCCCTTGTCGGACCGCACACAGTAAGATAGCATCACTTACATCACTTATCACTAAAAGTGAAGTGTGAGTGATGACATCACTTCTCATTATAAGTGAAGTGCTAGTGATTACATCACTTTCCATTATAAGTGAAGTGTGAGAGACTGCATCACTTCTTATTGTAAGTGATGTCAAAGTGATGTCATCACTTCTTATTGTAAGTGATGTCAGAGTGATTACATCACTTCTCATTATAAGTGATGTCAGAGTGATGACATCACTTCTTATTGTAAGTGATGTCACAGTGATTACATCACTTTCCATTGTAAGTGAAGTGTGAAGCATGAAATAAGTGATTATGTCACATCTTATTAGAAGTGAAGTCTGAGCTTATAATAGACTACATTGCCTGTGAAGAGACCTACTGAAGGGAATAAAAATCATGTTCCAGGTATTATTTTAGAAGTTGTTTTAAAACTTGTTCATTTCTGAGGACATCTTTATGGCAACTATTTTACCAGAACAATAAGATCACTGAATCATCTGTTGTGTTTGATTGCCTCAAGTTTGTTCTTTCATCTTACATTTTTGTTGTATTTCAGGGCTGATGAGTAAATAGTTTGATGTCTATGTCATGCCAACATAGAAATGTAATTAATCGAATATGCAACTTAGATATAAAAAATGATATGTAGGAGTACTGAATGTTGAATTGCTATTTTGATTTAGCATACACAATAGAGAATCACATTCATCTGTTGTGAAAGTGTAACTTTTTGTACCGCTAGTAATTCCGCTCATGCAATTTACGCTCAATTAATTTATTTAACAAACATATTTGAGGATAATGTGAGTAATGTATTTAATGTACTTAAAGCGTTTGCTCTAGGATCTATAAGGTAGGTGCATAGGTCTAAAATTGCATTGACCTATTTGCTGTGAATGTAAAGTTGTTTTGTCATTTAGACGCTGACTATTGCCGAACTTAATCACGTCACTCAGTTGCGCAAGCCAGACTTCATCTGTAATCCAGACGAGTATTTTGAAAACTTCGCTGAAAAGCCTAAGATGGAACCACCTGCAAAACCTTTGGATGGTGTGTCACTTTCTTATTCTTGGTCAGTAGTAATAAGTACCTGAGATAAATTCAGGCAATTGGGCAAGCGGTTTTCAGGAAAATAGCCAATCAGGTAAATGGTTAGCGAGAAATAGTCAATCTTGGAAATGGTCATTGGGGAAGTTTTGTCGGGGATCTGGTAATGGAGAAGTTGCAATCGGGCGAATGTCATGCTCACGTGGCCATTAGTAGCTGCATGGCTGCATATGTAATTGATCATACTTGGCTGCATATACAAGTGCTCATGTGTTTAACAGCTGTATATACTTACACTCTCAGCTCAAGTATGGCATGGTACTTCTCATTGCTATTATAAAGATAATGTGATGCATGTGAATACTTCTGAACTTTATTGTTGCAGTACTATTAATTGCTTATTAATTAAATATTAAAATTCTCATACATGGAGATAATCTGACTATTTTAGCTAATATACTCATAGAAGCTAATCTGCAGTGCGTTTTGCTAACCGAGTCCGACGGTTTCATGGTTTCATATCGTACGTAACTAGTAGAGTGATGTATCTGGTTTGTCAGGTCCACTCAATGCTTTCGATGAAAAGTCTCTGTTTCCAAAGTATATCTTGGATTTGGATTCCAAACTAAGACAGAGTCAACATAAACCTATTCCGGTTAGATAAATAAACTGATAATCTGTGATTGATAGCTTGAAGGAAAATATATTTACTATATTTATTGCAATGTTCTACCAAAGATCCTGTTGTGTTTGTGATAAAAGTGCAATAGAGAGCTTGTTAAAGAAGAGATAAAGTGAAATTTCATGAAGTTCAGACTAGAATTGTAAAGTTCTGGGAGTTACTATTAAACAATGCAAACCACGATACAATTTACATGATGTTTAGTACGATACTTTTTGACGTAAATCCAGGATACCTTATAACGATTAGGATAACAGGTTATAGGATCCGTTTGGCTGTTGAGTACTCTGTTAATTCTCTTTCATGACTGCTAATTGCAATTATTGTAACAGTACGACGGAGATGCTACGTAATTCAGTGTCTTTAAATATTCATTTAAATCAAGATGTCTAGGTAACATGATAAATGTTTTTACTAGATTGGTAGTTCTATTTTAATATTGAGAAGGGTAGTTTGGGTTAATAGCAATTGAGGAATTGATTTATATTTTTTCCATGTGTGATAATGAATTTGCTTTATTTTGTGATCATTGATACATTTGCTAGCACTTATAGTAAGCATCTGGATCATAATACCTGAAGAAGGAAAAGCAATGGGGCATCGGTTGACTCTGGATGAGTAGGGAGCTGAAGGCCTCTGATCTATGTTCTACCTTGTATTGAGAAAAAGTTAATCATCAATGAGGAAGACAAGACTAGATTAGGAACTGTTTATTTTGCGATTCTATCGAACTAGATATTGTGAAATGGTACAATTCTTGGAGGATATTTACCATTTGCAGTTTCTTTACTACTGTGGATTATTTTCCTTAATTACAAATACTGATAATGGTGGTTATGCGTGTGCATGTGAATGCGTATTTATGTACAATGTTTTTTGCTTTTTACACAGCCCAAATATGGAATTCATCAGGTTAATTTTCGTGCAACTGGAACTGGTCATTCAACTCAGGCTAGTCAAAGATCAAAGAAAACAAGCACAGCTTCCAACGCTTTAAAGTCGATAGTTTCAATTCCTGAAAGTGATTCGTCAAAGTGATAGTTTCCTATTATAGTTTATCAATTACCTAAAAATCATGTTTGTTTTATAATTTGTTTCAGAACTACACATCACCTTATATAAATCTATTTCACTTTCTGTTAAACTCTATACAGTGCATAGTTATGTACAAATTATTTAATGCTATGCTAAACTTTTCTATACAGTGAAATAGAATAGTCAGTGCATTCCTACCCTGAAGTTGTTATCTTTTGCTTTCCAGTTGTTGTTTTCAGATTTCAAATATGATTTATATTGCGATTGTTACAATGTGATTTTTACTGTGATATATATTGTGATAATCAAGGAAGGAGTCAAATTGTTGTGCAAGTTTATTGTTTGTTTGTTAAATGAGATTTTAAGCATGACAGCTTATTTGCAACTCGGACACAATCCTGGAACTTGCAGAGATTTGCACAACTTGAAATCGTTATGCTCGAATCTTGCTTGTATTGAATTCTTGCTGATATGCTAATATCAGTGATGTAGTCCTTGGCCTTGATGCCTTGCCTCAAGTCTGTCTTGAGGCCCTTTACTGCCTTGCCTTAGCCAATTTTTGCTGTGCCTTAGCCAATTTTTCCAAATGCCTTGGAAAAAAATTGCCTTGAAACAAATGCCTTGGGCTTGAAAAAAATGCCTTGACTATATCATTATAATAGTCCTTGGTCTTGATTTCACGCCTTGAGGCTACCTTGAGGCACTTTACTGCCTTGCCTTGACTAATTTTCCAAATGCCTTGCCTTGGCCCTGAAAAAGAATGACTTGGCCGTGCCTTGGCCTTGAGAAAAATGCCTTGACTACATCACTGGCTAATATAGTTTGTGTGCAAATCTTGCTGGTATGCTAACTCTGCGTGTATGCAAATCTTGCTGCTATGCTAATGCTGATTGTATGCAAATCTTGCTGCTATGCTAATGATGATTGTATGCAAATCTTGCAGGTATGCTAATGCTGATTGTATGTAAATCTTGCTGTTATGCTAATGCTGATTGTATGCAAATCTTGCTGCTATGCTAATGCTAATTGTATGCAAATCTTGCCCATATGTCCAATATTGCTTGTATATAATCATGCTGGTATGCTCAAATCTTGCTTGTATGCAATCTTTGGTATTGGTATTGCCAATATTGCTTGTATACTAATGTTGGTTGCAGTGATGTAGTCCTTGGCCTTGATGCCTTGCCTCAAGGCTGCCTTGAGGCACTTTACTGCCTTGCCTTGCCTTGGCCCATTTTCCCAAATGCCTTGCCTTGCCTTGGAAAAAAATGCCTTGAAAAAATGCCTTGACCGTGCAAAATACTGCCTTGACTGTAAAATTTCCTGCCTTGAATGCTGCCTTGCGCACTTTACTGCCTTGCCTTGACCAATTTTCCAAAGGCCTTGCCTTGCCTTGAAAATGAATGCCTTGGCCTTGCCTTGGCCTTGAGAAAAATGCCTTGACCACATCACTGGTTGGTTATATGCCAATATTGCTTGTATACTAATATTGCTAGTATGCCAATCTTGCTTATAAGATAATTTTACTTGTATGCTAATCTTGCTTGTATGCTAATCTTGCTTGTATGCCGATCACGCTAGCATCATGTTATATGCCTACATAACTGCTTAAGGCTGATTGCAATGCTGTACATTCAGCCATTCCGCAACAAACTTATATTAGGCCTATGCGACTTATGATATAATTGATTTATTTTTAAATTATTGTATTACTAGTTAGTTATAGAACGGTAACACACAAACTTTATCGAGATACCACCTTCCCCTTATTGCATTTTCCTCGATTAGGTTAATTTCCTTAATGTTAGTTTTCTGTTTCCTTCTTTTTCAAGTAGTAGAATTATAAAGTGCTGAATAACACTGGTAACTAGCTTGATAGGTCCCGGCCTCCCTAGTAGCCTTTCTAATTAGCCATGAAGTAATTCTGTTTATATTGCAATAACTTCGTTTACATTTCATTTTTGCATTGCATTATGTATATTGTTTTTAAATCAATTGTGACAGGTGCTTTGTGGATAAATTAAATACTACTACTACTACCAGCTATGCCACCTTTTAGGTTTGTCTCAAGAGAACTGTTAACAGTATTTTTATAATTTGTATTATTTTTAAGATTAGTTTTTCATTTTTATATTTGTGAACTTATATTACTGTAGATTTTACAATAATTGTTTCCACTGAATTACTTATAGTCATGACAGAATAGTTTTTGCTCTAAGAGCTTATTTTATTGTGGTGCTTAGATATCTGTTCATTATTTACTTATTTATACAATTGATGAGAACAACGATTAGTATTAAATACATGAATTATTATAATACATTCTAATAACTGCATGTTATCATTGCTAAGTAGTCCAATGAGTATTCAGACAATGATGAAGCAAGTAAAGAAACTTTTTCATTTTCTACATTAATACAGAGTGTACATTCCATGTAGAAACTCTGTCCATGCCAGCGTGCGTCGCTTTTTTCAACATTATTTGATTCTCATAATCTCCCTTTATTTGATCTTGTCAAAATCCTTTAATAATAATATGGTTACAACATTTGCTAATATTGTGGAATTGTAAAGCACAGTACATACATATATGTATGTATGTACTGTATGTACTGTATGTACATATACTGTATGTAGATGCTCTGCCACCTAGTAAACCACAGTGGTCTAGCTATAGAAACAGTGTCCAAATATTATAATTGCTGTTCCACCGATAATTATTGAACCATGATTTAGAATTTCTAAGAACCATAGTTCAGATCAACTGATGCGATATCATCAGTTTAATAATAATGTTTAGTAATATTTGCATTCATCTGTATTGCTTCAATTCAGTGTTATAATCATTACAATTTTATTTTTGATAATAAAATTCTAGGCAAACTCAAATACACCATACTGCTTTATTTGATAATCATAATTCTTTCCTACACTCAATGATCTATTATATAAATCACAGCAAGCTGTTTTGATGAAATACTAGGTTGTGGTTTACAATACATAGTAAAACATTCTATTCATATACTAACATAAACGAACAAGTTGAAGAAACAACGACATACATTTAACCAATTGTGTTAGAAATGATTTATAACACGTAGCAGAATAAGAGAAGCATGCAGTCTAGTCATACAGCCATCAAAATACAACCTACTGCAACTGTAAGCAAATGCATAGCTCAGACGAATAATTAATATCTAATTCATCCACTTAGAAAATAATACCACAAACGAAGAGAAACCAGACGCAAGAAAAATGGCAAAAAATGTTGCTGTTGTAATTATCAAACTACACACACACAACAAGCAATTTCAAACAACTTTAAATCAATAAGCAAACGATACTAGTAAGTAGATTCTGACATCCAATCTTAGTTAAAGTCTAGTGAGGAGGGATGGGGCGGGGCAAAAAGTGAACTAAAAAAACAGTGAACAAAAATGTACAATAGTGAACATAGAAAAACAGAGCCAATCGACAAAGCTGCAATTGGTAAACAAAAACTGTCATCCACATCAAGTCATTTGCTACATTAGAGCCTCTGTCATTTATCTTCCTAGTCATTCTCTACGTCTCATTGTTCCACATTCTTCCAGCCGTACTGTTTCTGAAGTACAACGAATGTAATTACATGATACTAATAACATCTTGGAATGTCAGGTTGGTCAATCGAGGCACAAGCAAGATGGGTGCTGACAAACCAAGCAAAGGTTTGATAGCCCACAAAATTTGGCACAGTCACTGGGTTTAAGCAAACAAAAAAACGACATACAGTACACAAATCCACCAACATTAAAATCTGGTTATATCGATTCACAAATCGGCCTACTACATTGAATGTAGTGATATCACACCACACTAAAATTTTCATCATGTAGTATCAATATCACATACTACATTCTGTAATACATACCTACAAACCGAACACGTTGGTCTACAAATGCTGAACACATCTATAAATGCTACGTACGTCGTACACAGTACTGCAGCTGACTGTCAGTGGAATCGACAGCCAAATAGTGTAGAAAAGACGGTACATAGTATTATGCATTACGTCTGATAAAAAAATCAACGTTTTATATCCATGCAGGTAATAGTTCAAAACAGACGAGTCCAATAAAGGCCATGATCCAGCAGACTAACAGCAACTCATTAACCTACAAATTAAAAAATAGCACTAAATCTGCAGAGCGACCACGATCAGCACATCTTGGAATCAAATTTATAATTCATGAAGATGCTTACAAAAATTCTAAAAATGTTTGAGAAAATGGATAAATATAAATGTAGCGCAGATCAACAATACATTAAGCTATAAAACAGAACTGGGTAAAGTTGAAGACTTTGGTACGTTGCTAACACAGCGATGTGTGCCATAAAGGATTTGAAGTTTATTCAATCCAGTGAATAATTAACTATGAAAAAAGCATTGATAAATGCAAGTCAGCTTCAGGATAACACAGCAGGCATAGCATTTATTGCAGCAACATTCAAAACACAGGAGAAGATAATCGTGAATAAATGCATAATAGGTTCATTGACATGAACAACACTATCCAGTGGAGTTGAATTCCAGCAAGTCTTTCACTGAGGCCCCAGCGTAGCGCAACAGGTGACCGTGAGAAATGTTGCGTAACTACATGGTATTCTGCTTCACCTCCGCCTGCAAAGAAAATATCAAAAATTACATACAAATTATTAGTTTTTGCTAATCGCACAATTATATAGCACAAATTAACAATGCAGTGACTTTTATAATCTATATAAAAATAGAAATATATAAATCTAGAAATATATCTTCGACAACTTGTCTCTATTTGTCAACTCTATTTTCAACTGAGCCATTACTGGAGGCTGCTCACAGCTAATATAGTTCAAAGTGAGCACCTTGTAGAGGTGCTCAGTTGAAAGTGAGCACCTTGTAGTGGTGCTCAGTTGAAAGTGAGCACCTTGTAGTGGTGCTCAGTTGAAAGTGAGCACCTTGTAGTGGTGCTCAGTTGTAAGTGAGCACCTTGAAATGGCAGTCAGTTGAAAATGAGCACCTTGTAAGACTGTTCAGATAGATGCCGCAGATAAACTTATGACAAATAGCTACCCTACATCACATAGCTCAGTGGCAACAGGCCTTACAATCGACCCACCATGTTTCTCTATGTTATCGACAAGACGACCAGCTTGTGTTGACCTGACGACAACACTGGCTGCTCGCCTAGGAAGGGCATCCGGAAGTAGAATTCAGCTTCACTTTAAATTCAAAATGCCAAACTGTTAACGCTCTGCACAGCTCAATCACAGTAGGCATGCTTTTGAACAAATTTAATTATAATTACGAAGGACAACGTTTTGGTAACGTCTAACTCAATTTAAATAGCTCTAGCGTTAATTGCGGACAATGCAAGTCGAGACTATAAATGATGCTGATAACCTACAACAGCTAAACTAACACAACAGCGTGGTGACAAAGCAGTTACAGACAGTAAAGGTACGTAACAACAAGGTATGCAACAATAACGTGTCAGTCAACCAAAACTTGGGTGATAAGAGGCAGACAAAACCAGCTCAACTTTGCACAGAAAACTACTGAATGGATATATACAGTATTAGAGATTTGTCATCAATAATTGAGATTTATTTGACAAGAACTCACATCGTAATCAGCCAGAATCTGAGACCAGTCCTTTGCAGCAATGATGGGGATGACGTGAAGCAGAACCTTGATGCAAGTCTGAGCATTGGCCAGCATCTGCTTCATGACGACCTCTACAGTTACCTACACACACATGAACACACAACTCGTATCAAATAAATACAAGTACAAACATGTGAACAATACTAACATGTTCCTTGGTCTCATCGCAGGCACAAACATGAGAACAATACTAACCTTGGTCTCATCTCAGGCACAAACATGTTTGTTTGTTTTGTTTGTTTTGTATTGGCACGTCAGCACTAGAGACAGTGTTACTAAAAGTGCCATATTGGCGCGCCAATGGCAACCATCAAAGCTAATTAGCAACCATGGACTTCGGCCAGTTGCCTTT
>JAQFYQ010000223.1:0-19479 GCA_034694885.1 Buchholzia appendiculata | reverse complement strand
TTGCCCAAGTTTGTTACCAGACAACACTCCCGGCGCGGATTCGAACCCGCAACCTCTGGGTTACGAGTCGAGCAAGCAACCAATGAGCTATCTGGTCATCCCAAGATAGCTCACGCCCTCTGGTCATCCTCTTCCTCACTTATGTCATGGCATTATTTAAAGGTGGCTTCAATATCTAAAGATTACCGGAGCTCATTTATTTTCAACGACTGCCTATGTCCCTTCGATAGCCGAAGTTAAATATTGTAAAAAAAACTAAACAGCTTAGTTTTACAAACGCAAAACAATAATAATTTCTGTCTCAAAAAGTAATGTGCTATTCAAGAAGATTTTAACCAATGCGTAATACAAAATATTACAAATCATCACCAAGAGCAACGTTATATAGAGTTCCATCCTAGCAAATGTGTCGTAAATCTTGACATAATGAGAGACAATCTTAGAACTGTGTCATTAGTTTTGACATAATGAACAAGAACCTGTGAACGGTTGATGTTGAGAACACGTTGGGTCTAGAAAGAGACAATAGTTTACCTGCAAAGTTGATGAACTTCTGTGTGTCGGGTGGCATGCTAACACTGCCTGTCATGCTGACACTCGACATGACAGAGTCCTGGTGCTGAAGTGTCGCTCTATCTGACTGATCGGCGTTCATGACGGGTGACATCGGTGCTGAGATGTCGACGTTGACGTGCTGCGCAGCTGAGAGATGGTCGTCACGATGCAGCTGCTGCTGCTGGCGCTGCTGCTGTAGAGATAACAGCTGCTGCTGCTGCTGTTGCTGTCCTGTGATACGTTCATCTTTCTTATCTTTCTCTCCTGTGCAACAGGCAAACATTTAACAATTAGATGCGGTGATTGTTGTGCTTCGACACAGCATCATTATCTCTCATACGTACTTATAATCTGTAATCTCTATATATTATCATCTGTTTACAATTACTCATCATTTAACTTACCTGCTTAAGTATTTATTCCAACTTAGAGCTATCAAAATCATTATATGCCAAGATTAGACATAATCAAAATTTTCTCGCATTATCTAAATAAATTAAACACAGAATTACTATCGAAGTGCGTACGATCAGGTCTCTGCGTAAATAGAAAACAGGAAACACGAGTGCGATCACAAATTCAAAGCATATCTTCCGTATTACACAACCTAAATCCTACTATCACAACATTAAAAGCAGGTTCTTTAGAAATGAACTATTTCTTCCTTGAAGCAGGTTGAGGCAATTTCGGCAACGCAGCATGCATAATCCTGATAAAGATCATGAAATTCGTGGTCATAGAGATGAACTTTTATCATAATAATAATAATAATAATATTGGGGACAATTTATAAAGCGCCGTTATATAACCTAAGTCATCACGAGGGCGCTGTACAAGTTACAAGTTTATGCATGCAAGATAAAAGAAATCATCAAGTGAAGAGGACGACGTCTAGTACTCACCGGCGTGGACTATGAAGAACGCTTCGACGGCCGGCTGGAGAACAAGAACGGCGTGGTTGTCAGACATCCTCGCCAGCTCCGTAAGACACTCACCCAGCGTGTCCCACAGCTCGTCAAGACTCACCTCGTCGCTAAGTCTCGGCAGGCTCGGCGGCTCCTCTATAGCCGACACCGCAGAAGCCGTCCGCACCTTCTCGTCCTTAGCCGCTGTGGCTGACGCAGAGGCAGCGGCTCCAGCACCGCCCACTACATGTGTACAAAATAAGAGACGTTATAATGCAGATAGAAAGTGAGAGACTGAAAAAAGCAAAGGAAGAGCACATAGCAAAAAGAATAACGTTGTAGAAAGAATAAGAACAGCAGAGCATGCATACAAATAGAATAGGAACAACCTATTAATTATATCAAGGAAGCATGGAGCACACAGTTAAGTGTGAAACATCTCAGTAGTTATACGATAATACGACTATATAACTCCGTTACATATACCATGTAATGACAGTTGATGATGATGACAGTGCTCTGTCCGAAGACAGGTCCTGACGATGGTTATTTGTCATACGTATTACTACGCAAGACTTAACCACCGACCGACTAGGCCAGATGAGCACGGGTGGGCGGCCAAAGGTCCTTCCCATCCAGGCAATGGGACGTGAACAACTTGCCCAAGTTTGTTACCAGACAACACTCCCGGCGCGGATTCGAACCCGCAACCTCTGGGTTATGAGTCGAGCGCGCTAAAAAATAAGCTCTCTGGTCATCCCTCAATGACAATTGTAATGACAGTTACATTAGATATATACCATACGATGACAGTGACAATACATATATAATGTGATGACAGTAACAACACATAGACAATATGATTACAGTAACATTACATATACCACATGATGATGGTGACATCAATCATACGTTCATAAAATTCACAATTGTTGCACGTAGCATACACACTAAGTGAAAAACACAAAAGTTTTCAGCACCCAAACAAATATGATCCCATCGTCATCATCGTCATTAGTTCTGTGCCTTCTGGCAGGTCCTTGGTGTCCAAATACTCCAAGCTGCATGGTTAAACCCTCTTGATATAATAAACTCGTATAAATTGAAAGGAATTTACAACGACACCAGTAAAAGGACACTTGACAATATTGACAAGTCAGCTTACACTGTAGATCCACGTCCATGGGTGACCCGGTCGACAGCGGGCTGTTCGCTGCAGCTGCTGTCCCTCCCTCTGCGCCCTGATAGGTCGGAGGCTGAAGACTCGCTTCACCGGCAACCGATTGGTCAGTAGCTCCAGCAGTGGGAGGAGCTACACCACCGGCAGTTGCCTGCTGCTGACTTTGAGCAGCCAACTGTGCAGCAGCTGAAACAGAAAACATAACATGTATAGAGCTCAGAGAGACTATTAGTCCCAGCAAGTGCATCCAATCACAAAATATTAGATTCTGATTCAAATCCACCCTGAAATTGAGACGGGTACTGTAAAGCTGTTGATCCAATTGAGCATGCTCAGTTATATGGGCTCTTCGCTGAATCAGGCCTAATGCACACAATCAAAGCTATAGACAAGACGTTGAAGACAGATAAGACGTTGAAGAACTACAACAAGACTTGAATAAACTTTCAAAAAGTTAAACTATTTCATACACACAGACCAAATCAAGTCACACACAGTACAACGTCCCCTATTCTTTCATGACTGAATATGCAACCATCTTGTGTCGCTGCTATTGTTTACAAAATTCTATGCTCAACATGGCTAATAATTTCCTCCTTGTACGAACGAATACAGTAGAGAAGAAGCATACCTGCTTTAGCGGCAGCAGCTGTAGCAGCTGCAGCAGCTGCCCTAGCTGACTCGCGCAGCTGAATGACGACCTTGAGTATGCGCAGCAGGAAGTGCTGACTGGACGACTTGCTCGTCAGCTGCTGCATCGACGGCAGTTGCAGTTCACGACCCACGCGACCCTTCACCTTGGCCGGCGCATTCACTACGACCGTCCCGCCTCCAAATCTGCAGACAGACAGCGATAACTTTGTATTCTTTAAACAGATAACTAAATATTTTCAATTACAGATAAATGATTTTTCACAAAGAACTTATACTACTGAATGCATTAATAAATGAAGGCATTCAACTTGCAGTACAACACGACGATCAGTATTAATTGTATTAATTTCTAGACTAAAATGCATATTTATTTTTCCAATGCAGGCAGGCACAGCATCGGCAATGACAGTGAGCTAGTTCACAGGCTTAATTAATCTAATTATAAGTTCTAATCAATATGAATAAATTAATCTAATCATTCCACTCATTGATTAATTAATCTAATCATTCCACTCATTGATTAATTAATCTAATCATTCCAATCAATCTAAAGCTGGATTGTCGGTTCAGCAACCGAGTAGCTGTTGTTGTCAGAAATCCCTGCCTTGTAATCAATCCACTTCACAATAGATCCAGCATGCTTCACACAACTCATCACATCATTACATCATCACTATTGAAGAGAGAGCTGGAAGGATAGCAACAGAGAAACAAACAAGCACAGAGAAGGAGACAAACCTGTCTGGGAGGAGTCCTTTCTGCAGGGCAACGGCACCCGACACATCCTCAGCACTGTCATCCTCTCTCAGAGTGCTGCCGGTGAAGTCCTTCTGATCCAGTGCTGCCAGTTCTGACAGCAGCGTTCTACATACACATCATCATCATCATCATCATCATCATCATCATCATCATCATCAGCGTCATCATCATCATCAACCAACATACGGAAGAAATACTGATGACGAAAATGATGATGATGACGAAAATGATGACGAAATGATGACGATGATGAACTGCTGATGAAAACATAGAACTGCTTTATTGAAGTGATCAAAACTGGTAGCCATAAATAGTCTAGCTCTTGTTTTACTATGTACAACACATCATCAGGGCATGCATTTACGTGTGTAATGATAATCAACTATAACCCTAAATACAGCACCGTTAGGTCTGAAACCACTTCGGAACAAGCAAAAACAGTTCCGTGTTATAATATATGCTTTATACTTTGTCAAACAAAAAAAATCTGCACTTAGTATTATAACACTGCAGGCGCAGAACCAACGAAATACAAGTAGAGAGAAAGAGTGATACGAGAGAGAAAGAGGAAGAGAAAAACAAAAGCGACGGAGGGGCGGGCTTGCGTACCTGATATGTTGGCAGACAGTAAGACCTAGCTGACGAGCCCCACCCAGCAGCAGCCTCAGCACAGACTCCCTCATAGCTCCGCTGGACTTTGAGAGCTGCAGTAGCAGGTTAGTGGCATCTTCCAGTCCCTCCTCACTACACCACTTGGATATCAGCACCTGTACACACCAACGACATACAGCTACACACCTGTGCACAGCTGCAACGACATACAGCTACACACAGCAACGACATACAGCTACACACAGCAACGACATACAGCTACACACCTGTACACACCAATGACACAGCTTTATATCAGCACAGAAATAACAACTACAGTGTTCACAGAATAGATAAACAATAGCCAAGCACGTCGACTCATGTCTACGTCTTCATTAGGCACATCTCTATACAAGGCAAGGCTCCATGTTACATATGGTCCCATGTCGTAGTCACACAACACCATGGTTTGTATAGTTGTCTGAAGAAGACCCACTGACAGATGTGCCACAACACGCTTGACTTGATTGATAACTATACGAATGTCCACCACAACACACCACTTTGAATTCAGTGAAGCAAAATATCATGGTCGGATGCCCTTCCTGTCATAAACAATTACATTGATTGTTCTGTCGTGAACATGGAAGAACATAACGAGTCTATCGAATACACAGCAGTTCTGCAAAGACTGCACAACAATAAATAAATATGAAAACGAAACACAAAAAAATAAAAACGACAGTGCTCAGACACATTATACAAATCAGATTCATAAAATGAAAAAATAATAATTAAAATTGAAAACGTAAAAATGACGAGGAACAAAGATGAAGAGAGAGAGCTTACGTCGACGGCCAACTGTAGCTGTGTCTCCAGAGTGGGCGTCTGTTTTCCCTCCTCGTGCTTATCTAGCACGGCTAGCTGTAGCTTGCTGTCAGCAGAGGGTCTCTGAGGGACAGGCGTCGAAGCCATTGTAACATGAAATCCACCTGAAAACATCATCATCACCATCATCATCATCATCTGTTAAAATAATACCAACATCTACGTCAATGTGAGCCCAAGTTTTTATGTTGGCATGGCATAGAAGTCACATGTTATGAATCCCAAAACACCAAGCGTCCTTCCATCTTCAGTCCGTTATTATTTGTTTGTTTGAATGTATTGGCTTGTCAGCACAAAGGGGCCATATTGTTACCTCTGACATTATAAAAACCTTATGTAATTAGTTTATAAATTCCTAGTTTACATAATCAAATTCAATTACAAGCGTTAGTATTATAGTCACTTGCATTCATAACGAAATACATCAAATATTGTAATCCTGTAAATAGTGTATCGAACATCATTAGGATATTCAATTATAAAATATAGATTGACAAAACTGTTGCCTTCTGTTTCAAAACTCGACAGTTCTGAAATTACTACTTTAACTCGTTTCATCACTCTAAGACGCATGTTACCCCTATAATAACCCTAGATGGACTGCTAAAAAAAAGGTAGCCCTAAACAGCTACCTTTAATTAATAAAAAAACTTGCACAAGTTATTGACATTAAAGTATCGTAGTATACATGCACAAAATACAGAGAGAGAGAGAGAGAGACATGCAAACGCACATGGAGACAGAGACTAATGTAAATTCAACAATCTTTGACGTAAAAACACCTAATTACAGTCAGTCAATAATCATTAATGATTACAAATTGAATATAAAAAGAGACTGAATTTACAAAACTGTTCTGCAAACGTTGAGTAACAGAAAGAATTCTTCAAGCATACCATCAGTCGACGATGCAGTGGAGGCAGCCGATGCAGTTGCTGAAGCCGATGCATCCGTAGCGGCTCCGGCTACATCCGTGGAAGCTGCTACCTCCGGCGGTGGTTCCTCTGCAGTGATGCCGAGAGAGACAAGACCGAGGAGACGAAGCAGTCTATCAGTCAACAGCTGACTATGTCTCACCACCGGGTGAGCAAGCATCAGCATCAGCTGACCCAGCGCTGACCCGTCGTAGCTTGAAGCAAGACTGGCCGACTCTGACCCTTGACCTCCGCCTCCCCCTGTCGCAGCCCTCGGCAGACTCTTGCCGCCACTGGTGCCACTCTTCTTGCCGACGACGTTGTCGAGCTTGACGAGAAGTTCCCAGAAGTCTGTGGAGGAACGCGAGGGAACGGCCGGCTGCTGATCGTTCTTACCCTGGGCACCGAGTCCACCCACACACGCTCCACTACCACCTCTGCCCAGACCCAGACTTGTTCCACTTGCAGACGAAGCCACTGGAACCCCGCCTCCAAGGTTACTACCTCCATCCAATCCCGTTTGACCTATCCCACTGGCCTGGCTACCTCCTGCACAGATCGGACTCATGTGATTGGTCCGAAGAAGTGAACCGGTAGCTCCGCCCTTCATCCTGTCCTCATCAGTCATTGGCTCGTCGTGTTCGTCGGTCCTGTTTGGACCGGTCTGCGGAAGGAACTGGCCGGGAAAGCTCTTCGCGAGTGAGATCAGAGCGTCCAGTACGTGCCGACAGATCAGTGGCGACGCCTGCGGGTGAATCGATATAGTCGTGCTCGACGTTCCACCCCCACCCCCGACTCTAGGCGTGCCGTGACGTCGTCCCCCCGCGCCCCCGGTACTCGCCGACCGCTGCATATGAAACACGTTAGCCTGTGCGCCTAGTGCAGCACACAGATAGATGTTGAGCCAGGATGGTATCTCATCCACCGCCTGGTCGGAGTCCAGCGACCCCGTACCGCCGTCGTCGTGAAGCTTGCGCTTGAGTGACTTGGAGACGTCAAAGGTCCCACCGCCGACCGCCGCCATGCCCGTGCCAGACGGTTTGCCTAGGCGCTTCAGTACGCTGAGCAGCGTGTTGATGACCCACGCACGCGTCGGCGCGTAGTAGCACAGGTTGCGCAGAACCCGGTGTAGCCGACTCGTGTTCAGCTTCGGCTCGTCGACGAAAAGAAGAACGAGAAGACACGTCAGTCCCTCGTGGTCTAGCAGGTGGCGCCCTCGTAGCCGAACGGTGTTGGCAGCAGCTGCAGCAGCAGCTGCGGCAGCAGCAGCAGCTGCCGTGGTCGTACGGGACGTCGTCCAACCCCAGTGAGACGTGCCAGGACCACTTCGACCACCTGTGCCGCGCAGAGCGTAACGATTGGCCGGCGCTCTATTCGTCAATCCTGCAAATATACAAAAGGAAACCAAGTATAAAAATACTGTACTATTCAGAGAATTAATCACATACACAAGAACTTCAGTAATTATTATACAGCACATGCTTTGTTTGGATTAAGTAAATTAATAGTATGGTTTTCTACAAGCCGCTACGTTGCAGACAGAATGCTTTCATCACGAGGCACTCCTAATAATATCGTTAAAAACATTTCTTCGAGAATCGCCAAAGTCAGGAATCAACTAACACAACAAATAACGAAAGAGTTAAACCACAAACACAAAAACATTTGCACAGCCATTCCAACATAATCTACATGTAGAACATTGTTCATTTAACAGCTTAAAATTCTGTGTCTAAACCATGTTCACACATAACAACCGAGAACGTATGTACCTGAGTGCCGAAGGATGCCGCTAAGAAGCCCGGCTCCCTGAGCGAACAGTCTCTCCTGCATGAGCCGGCGGTGTCTCTCCTCAAGCTCGCGTCTCAGCACGCTTGCCTCGGCTGCAAGTTCAGCCGGCAACACGGCTACCATCGTGTCGTCCAGGTCGGCTAGGACCTGCTGGCGGAGGTTAGCCGGCAGGGACTGGATGAAGCTAGCCGGGTCGGTCGGTGCATCAGGATCCGCGCTGGACTGCGTGGCAGTGAGACGCGACTGTTCGGCGCGCTGCTGGGCCAAAACCTGAACCACATAACATAGACATCATCAGTGCATGTATTCACAAGTCTAGTACATAGTTCACAACATACAAAATCAATAGTTCATGTGCTTTGTTACAGTATCTAGTTCTTTGAAACTGAAAGACTGAAACACAACAGCTCGGAAGAAAACAGTCGATGGAAGAGAACTAAGAAAACGAATAATGCAGCAATTAGCGTGATGCCTGATGGTAGAATGCTAACAAACAGCTACACAGTTTAACTAGATCGGCGAGCACCTTCAGTCTGTTCACAGGAGAAAAACTGCACGAGACATCAATCACGTGAAACGTCTCTACTATCGTGTCACTGCCTACTGGGGTAGAAGTCGCAGTCACCAACGCTAATCAGATGAACCTTAGGCTGCGTGTGAGAACTGTCTGATAAAACATCAAAATGTGATAACCACGTCTTCGGTTGGTAAATGATAAAATAATTTAAATTATGATGATTACAACATAGCGGTTACAACACACAGTCTGACTACACATCGTTTTAGTCGGTAACTGGACGTATTTTATTGTGAAAGCATAATTGATAAAAATACATGGTTGTAAAAATGACGTCTTAAACCTATGTAACGTAAGACAAATAAAATACAAAATTGCATTCTCATAGCTCAAATAAGTCTTATAAACAGACAGAGAGACAGACAAACAGAGAGTACTAATACGACACAGCGAAGAGCCAAATAAACCGGCACAACTTATAGTTCCGACAGAATTATAAACGTACTTCCTCCTGTATGTTGGGCGGTAGAGCGGCAAGGAACTCCGGGTTGACCTCTGTGACCCCGAGTGACTGAGCCTCTTGCTGCTGCTGCTGGACACGCTGCTGGATGCGCTGGAGACGCAGCTGCTCCGCTATCACCTCCTGGCGGATGTTGTCCGGGAGAGCTGCCAGGAAAGACGGATCAACCCCTTCCGGTAGCTCCATGTCTACACGGCAACAAACGACTCAGTCCCAGTCTCAGCAATGTAACAATTACCAGCATGATGTCACAGCCTTCAAGTCATCAACATTTCAACATCATTATACTTTCATCTTTCAAGAGCCTTTGGGGATATTAGTCAAGTCTATACCTGTGTTTAGCACATAAATCATGTTGAAGTGAATATCAGACAATCAACAGGACAACAACTAGTCTATAACAAGCAGCCCCAAGTAGTGACAACAGCAATATATAGTTTTACCGTACATTAATTCTGACAACATGTTATATTATGCTACATATAACGGTTAAAATTTAATTTCAAGAATGACAACACTTACCTCCGAACATATTAGCCGGCCTGCTAGTACTGGCTTGTGGCAGCACGGCAGCAGACGCAGCCGTCGCAACGGCACCGCCATCGGTTGATCTAATAAACAGGTGCAATACAGAGCGATTACCACTAAATGTTACTGAAAACATACAACAAAATAATTGCTAGAGAAACGTATTAAATTCAAAAATCTCTTGGTATAAGAAGAAAAGGCAGGAGAAACTTTCGAACATTGCAGCTTATCGAGTATTCAAACAATGCTATTATTTATGATGATGTACTGGTGGCGCGTGCAACTGAAACTTACAATAAATAGATGCAAATACTGCAAGAATAAAAGAGTAGGCTACGTACCCTCCAGCAACTGAAATAGCCTGAGCTCCAGTAGTGGGCGGAGCTCCAGCAGTGGGTGGAGCCGCAGACGAATCTATTGCTGATTGTTGCGCAGATGAATCATCACCTATTGGAAGAACAGACAAAACATTAATACCGCACTGAGAAATGTCAGGAGATATATCGGTACACATTTAAGCTAAGAATTTTTCAGGAGACTCAAGACTGGGTAGAGTGAAAGGCTTGTCTCCTCCACCTATAAAACCCAGGTGAGGTTCTAGAGCTGCAACCTGATTGGATGCGAACATCTCGCAAGGTAGAACCGGACTTGGGAAAGGATTATATAATGGCAGCATACCTTCCTCATCTCTATCCCATCACTGGACATCCCGTGCAGGATCAGATAGTTCCTGCACAAATTTTAAGGGATCAATGATATAAGATCTCAGAATACTGGTTCCTGATGGAACATCACCGAGGCATTCATCCTCACTGTCAAGGATCTAGGGAACTGCTTGAATGTCTTCCATCAGTCAGTTGAAGTCGACAAACAACAACAATCTAAGCGTAACTAAGTTCATAGAAATTGCTAGTGTATATTTATCTAGAGTGACAGTGACATAGCTAGAGTGACAAGTGACAGTTGTACAATCAATGACATGCTGTATCTAAAGTGACTTGCAACACTTGTATAAGCAGCGACACTAGTACAGTGATATAGCTGGAGTGACAAGTGGCACTAATAGAGTGATATAGCTGGAGTGACAAGTGGCACTAATAGAGTGATATAGCTGGAGTGACAACAAGTAACACTAGACAGATAAAAGCAGTGACACATCAATTGTGACAAATGACACTAGGTGCAAGCAGTGACATACCTAGAGTGTCAGAAGTGACACTAGGTGCAAGCAGTGACATACCTAGAGTGTCAGAAGTGACACTAGGTACAATCAGTGACATAGCTACAGGGACACTAGGTGAGATCAGTGACATAGCTACAGGGACACTAGGTGTAATCAGTGACATAGCTACAGGGACACTAGGTACAATCAGTGACATAGCTACATGGGACCCTAGGTGCATGCACTGACATAGCTACAGGGACACTAGGTACAATCAGTGACATAGCTACATGGGACCCTAGGTGCGTGCACTGACATACCTGTCGCTAGTGGTAGTGAATCGTTGAGACTACTACTACTGCTGCTGGTGTTATTGAGTGGTGAGATTACGTCGTAGACAGCAGACAGGTTTCCTCCACTAGACGTCCTCCTAACACACACACGCGAACACACAATGCATTCCCTTCATTCACTGTCAGTATAGCACAGGATGGAAATGGATAATGCAAGCAAACATTACAAAGCTAGTTGAACATTTGTCACACACATCCACCACCATTGTCCACCCTGGGACTATTCTCTACAAAATTCTGTCACAAAATGGTCCATGTAGCTGTATAGCATTTCCCATTCCCCGCCGTTTCAACACAGTCGTATGACCACGCAGCTATACACAGTCTAGATGTAGCTAATGCTGTACACAATCAAAGCGAAGATAATTTTGAAAATTTATTTTTTTATTTTTTTGTGTTTATTGTCATTTATTGTTTGCTTTGCGTTCTGTCAGAGTGATTATTAAAGCATTATATATATATATACTCCATTTATTGACTACAAGCTATATCTCAAGATCATCACACTAGTACTAACTCCGCTGTTGAAGCTGCTGCCGGTGTGTCTCGTTGACCTCGAGCAGCCGGCTCGTCCACACCACCGGCTATCATCTCCGCCAACAGACTACCACTTGAAGTACTCGCACCAACACTCGGCTGCCCGGCTGCATTAGCCGTACCTCCGCCTGGTACTACAATGGCAGCCGGGCGACTAACAGCTGTGTCGGCCGCTGCGGGCTGGCTATCCGTCGCCATGGCAACTGGCTGCTGCCGAGGCGTGGCTTGGACGAGGTCCGGCGCACGAGTTAGAGCCGGTAGAGCCGGTGTGGAGCCGGATGTCACAGCCGGAGTAAAAGCGGAAGGAGCACGAGCAGGCGAGTCGTCCGCTGATGTTGTGTCAAGGCCACCACCAGTTCCTGAACACACAGTACAAACACATGCTTCCGCATCAAACAACGACCCACAAAATAAACAGAAATCACCGAACAGTCATCAACTACAGTTCTCTCAAAGTTGGCGGCTCCACATTTAATTGATCTCTCCATCCATATTGACTGCCTTGATAATGTCCTACTATTTTGTAGCGTTCTACCTTGGCTCTTCAAGAAATAATTACAAAACTATACACCTGATATAATCAGTTCCTTAATTAATGAAATTCTGATGGTTAAATTCATGACCCTTTAAAAGATACCTACTTAAATATGCCCCCAAAAATACACATACAAAAGTAAACAAAGAAATAAACTTATAGAACACATTGTGTGCAAGCAGTCGCACTGACTAGAGTCTGATGATGCTTGCCACTGGTCACCCAGCTAACTCACCAGACATCAGTGACGACGAGTTGCTCGTCGCCGTCTCAAACGTCGTCTCCGACGTGCTCGCGACGCTGATGTTAGCCGACGTCGTTCCGGCACCGGTGACGGAGACTGCGACAGAGACGGGCGGTGAAGCAAAGCCCATGTCCTCTGTGACGGTTGAGAGCGAGTCTGACAGAGCCGTTGCGCCCGAGTCACTGTCAGCCTTTATGTCCTGTTGCATGACAAACACACAGAGAGATGCATTACACGAATGACGACCAACACTATATAATGATAAGTTAAACAATCTGAAGGGCACACAAGCACATTATTAAAGACATATTTTTTTACATGTTAACATAAACAAGCACACACACATTTGCACATAAACATGCACACACACATGCACAAAAACATGCACACACACATGCACATAAACATGCACACACACATGCACATAAACATGCACACACATGCAAATAAACATGCACACACGTGCACATAAACATGCACAATTGCACATACTGCATTAAACTCTGCATCATTAAATTCCGCAGAGCATGTGCATACGCTATTTTAGATTTTTAATCAAAGAAAAGTTTTACAGCCGGATTCCCTACGTGATGCCAACGCTCTCATTGCTCACCATGTTGAACCCATGTGGAGGAACATGGCGGATAAACATTTAAAAGTTTGACACAAATGAGTCCAAAAATTGCTAACAGAATAAAAAGCAACAAATTATTATTATTATTATTATTTACCGACAGATATTTAAATAAAACTATCCACGATGTGTAATGAATGAAGCTAGCAATAAAACAAGACAAAAAGACAGAGAGAGAGAGAGTGAGAGAGACACAGTATGTGAAAGAGAGAGAGACGGAGTGTGACAGAGAGAGAGAGAGAGGGGGGGACATGATTTCAATACCTTTGGTTGTGCTTCCTTCGTTGAATCTTCTTTCTTCTTCTTGGCAGCAGCTTCTTCCGCTGCTTTCTGTCTCTTCTCACGTAATTCAGTAAGCTCTGCATCCCTGCACTTCTCCAACTCTTCAATGATTGAACCCTTTATCACTGCACACACACACACACACACAGACAGAGAGACGTGTTACTTTACATTGTAACTTTAACTGTTACCACTAGTGAATAAATATCAATCAGTAATATACACTTCACACTATCTATTTACTCATCGACTAAAGCAGCGCAGGGTTCCCCTAACCGGGACCAGTGTGCTAGGTAAACACGTCAGTTGTGCTAGGTAAACACATTGACTTTTACACCTCTATTACCAATTTAAACTGTTTGGCAAAGAGGCGGTAGAGCGTACACAAATTAGTTCAATTTTTTAACCCATAACACAGCCTGGCCCGGATGTGAACCCGAGCCCCTTGGCATAAAAGCCGAGCGCTTAATTGGCTACGCTATCGGTGGCCGCTCTGATCTTTTCCTTCACTTCTGAACAGCTCAACAATAATAATACACATCTTTCGTGATTCAAGTACAAAAGTCACAAGCAGCAACACAGCTATAAAATAGATTGAGACCTTCCGTGGGTTACAATATGATCGTGATGCTTGTGAAGCCATGGCATCAGTGAGGGCTTCAACTTTAGTTCAAGCATTGCTACATGAAATACAAAATAGCAGAACGAACCCTGCTTTGCTACAACTTTAGAGTAGCTAGAGGCGACGTTAGACTACAACGCAACCAAGCGATGTGAATTTAGTCCGCCATCTTGGAGAGCGCTCTAGCTAAGCGACTTGTCTAAAAATATATTTGTATACTACGGTATTTCCGAAGTAATTTTAAGGCTTTTCACAATACAACCACGCTCTGCACACTGCGTCAAAGCAAGCTATACTAGGCTTGAACTTTGAAACATCGCGGTCCAATCCACTCACTAATCCCCTTGCTTCAGAAATACGAAGTCATGTCACATTTTGTATTATAAATATATATTCTAAGGTTCCAAAAATATAACTACACCCATCACTATCTCCCTGCACACGGACCTGTGACGGTGTCATGCATGCTGTCACTGTCGAGTACTTTAGCTTCCTCCGTCCATCGACACAGCGCTGTAGGGATGCTGCCCAGCACGCCTGCACCACTGTTGTCCGTCTCATTCAATACGTCGTTCTACACAACACACAAACAACAATACAAGCTTAACGTCGTACAGTAAGACATGATAGTCGTACGGCAGTCGTACGTAGAGTGGTCGTACATAGCGTTCTGCTTCAATGAGAAATCTATCAAAAAGTGCCTCAATGTCAAATCTATCAATAAGTGCTTTAAAGTGAAATCTATCCATAACTGTTATAATGTAAAATCTATCAGAAGTGCTTACGTGAAAGAAATCGTCAAACATCGCATCGTCTGCGCCCCGAGTCATCACACGCAACTCGTCCTCGGAGACGAGATGCACGCGCGCAGTCCCGGTGCCGTGCGCGAGCGAATTACTGAGTTGCAGCACGTCTGCCGCAGCATTTGCGCCCAATAGTCTGCACAGACAGAGAAACACTGCATCAGAAACAAATCACATACAAACTTACAACAATGAATGTGTCAAAAAAGAAACACTGAATGTGTTCAATGCTGAACATGCACTGAACGTATGTTCAATCAATAAATGTATATAAATCATACAATTACTATATCGTTGGAAAAATGGCGAAAAAAGAAAACGTAACAAAATATTTAATACATTATATAGCAGACTGCCACCACTACACGCTCAGCGCAGCTACGTACCTCTGCAGTATGGCTGGAGGGTTCTGGTGACGAGTGCGCGAGTACTGTACGTGCAACGTCTGCGTGTTGGGATTGTATCGGTACGTGTTGCGCGGACGTCCAGTGCGATGCACGCGTGTAGCCACGGCGTTGGCAAAGTTGTGCGCCGTCTCCGAGTGGCGCACGAGCAGCGGGTGAGCGGCCGTCACATTGCTTGGTGCCGGCGGCACGATCGGACCTGCAACGAAGACGAAATCTCTCGTACAACTGAAGATAAGAACGAGAATGAAAATAACGACAATACAAAGCAACACGACTACTAATCATACCAAGCTTGCAGGCAATTACACTGGATGGATCAACATGAATGTAAAACTAAAGGAATAAAAAAATAATTATCACATCTTGAACGATTCAAATTTTTATCAAATCAACTACATGATTGACTGATTTAGGTTTTAACGCAACGTCCGAACAAATTTACTATATAGTGCCTTTGTTGCATAAAAATCACACTCTGAGCTAGATTTCAATTGATTCATAAATATTCCCAGTTTCTTTTCCGCTTTCTAATGAAATATATTTGAACGTGTCTACGGATACTCGCAACAATGTCTAGTTATGAACAAACATCTTACAATGTCTAATCATGAATGCAACACATCTAGTTAAACAAGTTTGAAACATAATCGCTGTTTAAATGCATTCAAACACTTGAGTGCTTCCAGCCCGAATGACCTGGCTAAAAATACCCTAAAAATTACACTTAGTAAAGGATTTCAATCTCAACGTCTTCGTAACTACGTACAGAAGCAGTAAAACATATACATACACGAACTACATGCAACTTATTACACAGCCGACAAACTTTATTATGTAACTGTAGAAAGATGGCGTTACCAGCAAGCTCATTGCCGTTGTCAGTGTCGTGAAGTGCGATAGGTAGTTGATACGCTCGTACATGGGACGAGTGATCAGCCAGCAGACCACCACCAGCTAAACACATCAAACATCATCTTCATCATCTATCATCATCAATATCATCATCATCAACATTATCATCATCATTTCTCATTCAGTCTGGCATTTTCCACAATTAGCGCTAGAGGGAAATTAAATTGGGTCGGATGTTAAAAAATTGTTTTCCTCCGTAAAAATTAGAAAGAAATTGTCCAAAAGCATGTTGACTGTGAGTTAATCATGCCTTTTCATATCTTGGATTCCTATTGAAGCGAAGTTTTACATCCGGATGCCCTTCCTGACGCCACCACTCGCTGCTCATCTCGCTGGGTGCAAAGAGGAACTTGGTGCGTCTATTGCAAAGCCTGACATCATTCAGTGTATCAATATAACCGGATGGTAGGATCTCTTCCCAATCACTTACCGGATGGTAGGATCTCCTCCCAATCACTTACCGGGTGGTAGGATCTCTTCCCAATCACTTACCGGTGGTAGGATCTCTTCCCAATCACTTACCGGGTGGTAGGATCTCCTCCCAATCACTTACCGGTGGTAGGATCTATTCAAAACACTTACCGGGTGGTAGAATCTCTTCCCAATGACTTACCGGTGGTAGGATCTCCTCCCAATGACTTACCGGGTGGTAGGATCTCTTCCCAATGACTTACCGGATGGTAGGATCTCTTCCCAATCACTTACCGGGTGGTAGGATCTCTTCCCAATGACTTACCGGGTGGTAGGATCTCCTCCCAATGACTGAGTAGCTCATCGTTGTCGACGTCAAGTCGGTAGAAGTCGTCGCTGTCCATCGGTAGGAAATCGTCGTCATCACCGTCCATGTCAGAACCCTGAAACACACGACCAAGCATGCAATCAATGCAACATATCTTTCTCATACACAGATGAAACAACAAAAAAACACAACATCTAAAATACTGACCTTTCACAAATACACTTACTATTAATAAGGATGATGATGATGATAGTGCTCTGTCCGAAGACAGGTCCTGGCGATGGCTATTTGTCTTGCGTAGTACTACGCATGCCTTTAACCACCGACCGACTAAGCCAGATGAGCACGGGTGGGTGGCCAAAGGTCCTTCCCGTAGAGGCAATGGGACGTGAACAACTTGCCAAAGTTTGTTACCAGACAACACTCCCGGCGCGGATTCGAACCTGCAACCCTACGACTACACCACTGCATAATGTCGCTAGCCGTGTCCAACCTATGATATCATCTGTCCATGTCAATCTTGGAGATAATTTTAGTACCTCAGGTTATAATATTATATAATTAACATCGTAGAACAGTAGGTATGCTAGTGTTGTGCCTCAGAAGCAAATGATCCAAGGATTCAGACTAAATCACCAGAGCCAAAGATCATTCACAAACTTGAGCTCCTCTGCCATCCATTCCACGTCAAAGAATTGTGCCTGGGTCAATGTTATAACACAGGATTTAAGAAAACGTTTGATGTGAACTAGCTAGATAAATTTTACTATAATTTACTCAGAGTGGAGCTAGCATTGAGTCTGTAATCAACACACAAGATGGTGAGATCTCCTGGAACAACTTCTCAATCTGGACATTATCATCATTTATCTACGTTAAATGATGACGGTGATGATGATGATGACGATGATGTTGATAATGAAGAACTATGTATGCCAGATCATCATGATCAACGTCTATATAATCAGATTAGTAATGTCAATAACGGTTAAACGAGTCCCGCAATAGCTTCCAAGTCAACTAATCACAGTAACTTGTCGCTCAGCCCTTACTCTCAATCTCTTCAAATCAAATCTTCTACTAAAAAGTCTACAACCATTTCAACCTACCTGCCTAACAACATCAACCACACAGAGCTACCAAATCCTTCAGAGAGCTTGCTAGACTTGCACTCAGTCTTTAATTAAGAAAGACATCACACATCCACCTCAGACCATCGTGTTCTCCATTCTCTCCAACAACACATATTCATTTTGTATCGTGATCCACTCCCTACACCCTGCATACATAGAACAATGATTGGCTACCTGTATTAGATTATGACTCATTACATATCCTGACAACTAGAAATTACTAACACCTCAGAGTACATCAGATGTGCTCAACGTGGCAAGATATTTCTCACCAGTTACAAATCATCTTCATTCATTGATAGCTTCACATCTACTGAGCATCCGCCGCATTGCAACAGGTAAGACATATATCCACCTGATCAATCAACTCGTGGCTTTTAATCCAATCTATTTAATCTTCCATTCTCTTTTCCCTCTCCCTCCCTCCTCTCCCTCTCTCCCAGCTTCGGTCATGTGCACATTTATCAACAGATTATAGATCATCTGTGATCCGTCACTCTTATAACTTCTAGCTTAAAGTAATTCATGATGTAAGAGGCGCCAAAAACGAATCAACTATAACCATAAAAGTACCACACACCTACAGTACCGTACTAAACTCTTGTCATCAATTATACAACTGAATGGAAGAAATTCACGCCGCACTGAAGCAGTCGTGCTGTACGTCACAATTGCGCAAAGTTACAGGCAAGTGCCGCCAGAACATTTCCTACACAAGCGAGAAATTGCGTCACACAATCACATCACTTACACACCAGCCAGCGAAGCCAGAATCTAAATGTAACATCACCACTTTGATCACAGATCAAATGTTATCTTCAACACCTGTCTTCAAGGAGACAGTGTTGAAGACAGGTCACCCATTCCTGGTTGTAATTACAAATCACAGGACACACTCTCACCTACCTCGCTTCTCCTGCAGCACTGGACCAACACTGGTAACAGTAGAGGTCAAACACGACGCTACACACACGAGCAGCGCGCTCGCGAGAGATGTAATAATAAGTATTATATCCTCTCTCACTCACTCACTCGCTCTCTCGTTCCCAGTCGCTCTCCGCTTACTGCCCCAGTTCACAGGTGGTGGTCGACGTACATGTATGCGTGTGCCGCCTCGCCTCTAAAGCTCTTTCTCCGCCTCTGTATATATCTCTCTGTGCAGCCGCATGTGAGCGAACGACGTGGATGTGTTTTACAGTAAGTGGCATTTTTTCTCTCTCTAGCGCCAACATTAACAGCTGGAGTAGAAACACGAGAGAGAGAGAGAGAGAGAGAGAGAGAGAGAGAGAGAGAGAGAGAGAGAGAGAGAGAGAG
>JAQFYQ010000222.1:0-19511 GCA_034694885.1 Buchholzia appendiculata | reverse complement strand
ACGGAAGTCCCCCAGTGGGGTCCAGGGGCGAAGCCCCGGTAGGGGGTCTGGAGGACGAAGTCCCCCAGAAGCTGAAGCTTTTTCATAAATAATCATGCAAATTTTGAGTGTTTTAAGGCTTATATCGTAAAGGGCAGCGGGATTTTGTAAAGAGGTAGGTGAAAGTTAGAAAATGTAGGCCAGAAGAAAAAAATCTAGTCCACAAGACAAGAACATTTCGCTTTTCGAGGGATTCCCCAAGAAATTACCTATTGAAGGATAAAAACTTGCTGGTCCTCTAGAGGCTCTCATATCATTGAAAGCCTGAGAGCTAGACCAGCAAATTTTTTATCTTTCAACAGTTTTTTAAATATTTTTGATGAGGCGAAATATAAAATTAACGCTATGTCCATATATTTAAATTAGGACATGGCGAGAGCGCGAGCTCAAACACACCACAAGGTTTTGAGGGCAGGGGCTGCACTGAGTCTAGGCCCTTGAAAATGTCATTGGGAACGAATAAATCTTTAAAATGGATTCATAAAATGGATTATTTTTGAGTCACTCTCTACTTATTTTTGAGTCACTCTTCACGAAAATCCGCGCATGGACGGACCCAAAAATATATGAAAGTGAACTGCGAGCGAAGCGAGCGGAAATTTTTTATGTTCTCCGCTTTAATAGCTGAAAAATTTAATTGAAATTAAATTCTACAACGCGAACTAGGGATGGACTGGAATGGTGACGAATTATTGAGGGGGACGGTGTCCTGATTATTGGGGGGGACGAAGCCTATCCCGTCCCCCCCAACCAAATTATTGAGGGGGACGCGTCCCCCCCGTCCCCCTATGGATCGCCGCCCATGGTCCTACCCTAACCCTCACCCCAACCAAAACCCGACTTATAACCCTAACCCCAACCCTAACACTACCTTAACCCTAGCATTTTCCCATTAGTGCACTGATCTAGAGGATAACCAAAGTTTCTCATGCAGTGTACTAAAGTAAAAGAGTACCAAAATATATTTATTTCGTTTTTCGGTAACTATTCACACCACAATAAGTTTATGATTAGAATTAAAGTAATTAAAATGAGACAACTTATACTAATTGTCCGATTAACGAACGAATATCCAAAGCTATATCATATACATGGAACCAGACAAGCTTGGAACCGCAGAAGGAAATGTAAACAATGCAAGAATTGAATACATTAAAAACAATGTAAATTGCAATGTAACGGGGATGTAAATTGCGATTTACATCACTATACAGCCAGCATCGTATATCTATATATCAACTGTATATCAGATGATTAAATTTTAGTAAACATTACGTACAAATCAAACTTTTATTGATTAAACTTTTATTATTGTTATATTATTAAAAAAGTAAACTTTCACTTTTAGCCTTCTTCTTTCTTTCTTTGTCAGCCTCGCCGACAGAAAACAAGGATATGACAGATGCTGACGTTTCAACAGATGTTGTGGAATTCAACCGTCATTCCACGTTGAATATCTATTTCGAACTAGATTTAATAAGCTAAGCCTAACTGATGAATAACGAAATATCAAGGATCAACGTAACAACTTTGGTCAGAAAATAACAAGTATCACAATTGGGAATTCCTTTCTCTTGCGGACCCGTATACGAGACACACACCAGTGAGGAATCGAAATAATAGCAACAGGGCCGTTTTTAAGGGGGGTTTATCGGATTCAACCACCCTCCTGAAATTTTTTCTCAAAATTTATGTTTTGTGAAGAAATTTTTGAAAAAAAGTCGTTTAATTTTTTGTTGAGGTAACCCCCGATTGCAAATATTGAATGGCAGCCCTGTACACATTTCCTTTTGCCAGCCTACGATGCTCTACTATAAACTGGCACAAGTTCTGCCATCACAACTCGGCTTCTGTTAATGTTCCAGTGCAGGTCAAACCATATGTTCATCCAATCAAATATGTATTTAATTCAAGAGTATGTTGCATGTATCCCCTTATTAAAAACAAGAGCATGCAAAATTTCATCCGCCTATCTTCTTGATGGCAACATGACATACAGTGTACTAAATCGCTGGGAAAGCTACTCCGGCAAATTTCTGTCGAAATTGTTGTCATTTCCTTGCGTGGGATGATTCTGATGTCATGTTGGCCCTCCAGACACGTTAGAATCAGCCCAGGCATTGAGTTGTGGACTGAATCTCACTTCATGATCTCAGACAAGTTAGCAGTCTCAACCAAGGCTGCTTGAAGGCCTACAGCATCAGCGAGTAGACGGTATACTTAATGGATGTGCCAATGATCTAAAAGAGGGTCCTAGGTTCTATGTAAAGTTTTTGTGTCCTAAGGAACAAGTTAAAGGCCAATTTCAGTGTCTATATGGAGCACAGAGAGATTGAGAGGCTGTAGATGCACAGAGACAACATGCACATAGCAATGTGACAGGTGCGCCTCCAATTGTCATCGCAGGCACACTGCAGTAGAACTGCTATATACAATAAATACATACATGAACTGTACATGTATGTGTGTTCCCCTGTTCTGGTGGTGGGGGAATTGAGAATGCCGCCACTGCACAACTGGGTAAAGTGCATATCATAAGAAGTGATTTCCGGTTGGTAGTCATGGTGTTGAAGTTAGCCTATGCTTGCTGCTAATACCAAATTAAAGAGCATAATAATTTTCTTGGAGGAAGGGACGTCACCAATTCCAAGTGGGGTTGGGAGATTACGTCCAACCCTTCCTGACAAGGAAAAACTGACATAAACTGTTGATGATAATGATGAAACAACAATACAGCAGGGATAGTGGACACACATGTATCATATGAAAATAATGGTTTTCCATAACAACAACAAATAAACCATCATATTTTGTCAATACTTAATATATTCATCGATAAAATAGTTAAAATATAATACAGAGTACAATTAACTATAGACAGTAAAGTAGACCTACTATTGGCATAGCATATCATAACAGCTGATGCAATGAAATAAATTTCACAACATAATTTGTTCAGCAAAATTAGTTTTAAAGTCAATGTCGATACATCTAGCATTTGATTTGAATCCCGATCAAAACACACCCGAGCAGTGCTGTGCTTAGTAGATCAAACAATGCAATGACAACTGTTAATGTCTACTTAGCATCAATCAAATTTCCCATAATTATAACTGAACACAGAAATTGTTCCTAGACTATGTATTTGACAATAGCTGCTCAAATCTGCTGCATACTTGACCAAAATTAAAACATAGAACACTGCATGCAAAATATCAATACACATTAGCTACATTAAACTTCTGGACATATCACCTAATGTCATCTATTTTAGCCAGTTGTTACGACAACTCAATGCCTGAAGTAGTGGCAATCAACACTCCAGAAGTTTCTGGCAGAAGAAATTCCCGAGTTACATCACAGCTGACAATTCATGCTTGTGCGAACAAGCACTCTGGACAGCACTCGGGTCTGGGCAGCACTCGAATTGGAAAATGCCAGTAAAGAACGACCAAATTGTGTGCACAATTTGTTGTCAAACTGGTGGCGTACATTACCTGCACAAGAAAGCAACAGGATACCACCTTTACTCATCTCATAATGTGATCGGAGATAATGTTGCACGTCATCACACGAGACTGCCCTCGGAAGAGCATCTTCATTCAATCAAACGAGTCCAGTTTTTAATCTAAAACTGCAGTCGTCTTAGCACAGTGTAGTATAACAGTGTGAGAAATTCAAAACACAATATATCGTCACTTTGTTCCTAATAATAACTTGCTCTAAATTTGAACCACAGAATATGTCACAGTACTTTATAAATGCATTAAATGAGAGAAAGGGAAAATTCTGTTTTGAATCCTTCGCAACAAGCAGTCCGACTTACAGTTGAAACAAGTCAACAAATACGATATATACACAAAACAAATGCACTAGGCGACGACGCTCAACGATAAACGAGTCATTATCTAATAGTCTCTGGTCAAGAATAACTTTCCATATACGACACATCTAATGTCACTCTGTCAAAAGGAATACTTCAAAGTCAGTAGTACCACACATGCTTTCATCACGTCTCAGATTTGTTTGGAGTGGCCTTGGCAGATCCCAGAGTGTTCAATGATGACTGAGAGCCACGATTTGAAGAGGTAAGAATCTGAGCAGATTTTGAAGATGGCTTAGGCTGTGCAAATTTGTTTCCCGGAGGTTTCATTGTCGTCTTCTTAGCAGTTCTTTTAACATTCTCCTTGTTCGTTTCAGCTTCACACTGCTAACAATAGATTTTTAAAAATCATTGACACTGTAAATCTGAACAAATTAATTTGTTATCAAGACAAAAACCGACTTGAAAAATGTAACAAACTTGTTCCTTAAAGATAAACAATAAGAGTAATTTACAATTATGTAACAAAACAAAAGAAATCAATGACTCATTCATTAGATAGAATAAGAGAATAAACGATAAAAATACTAGGGTAAAAATACTAGGGTGGCATTAAATTATATAACTTTAGATTTTTAAAATTAACATAACATAATTAAAACTTGTAAAATAACTGAATACATCTAGGGAACCACTACAATTACTAATAACATAGTGCATAAAGGTCATACAGAAATTTAGTAATGACATTTCTCATTTAAAGCAAAATAGAAATTCTACAGTATAGTCGAAAGACTTCCCTGTTTTCACTGTTCCAATAATACAGTTTGTAATCAATACAGATAGTTTGTTTTAGTTTCACATCATGCACCATCCTCACTGTGCACCATCCTCACATCATGCACCATCCTCATGCACCATCCTCACTGTGCACCATCCTCACTGTGCACCATCCTCACTGTGCACCATCCTCACTGTGCAGTCTAGAGATTGGAAAGTTGTGTCAAGAAAAGCACTTGGAAGCTCTAACCCCAGTGATAGAAGACAAAATTGAGAATATTGCCACTCCGCAGCCAGGTAAAGTGCACGTCGTACGAGGCGACTAAGAGCTAGTAGTCTGATCAAAGTTGTAGCGTTAGTATAGACCGGTACTATCTGATCTTTCGTTTTTTCATAGTGGTGGGGTTAGCTTATGCTTGTGCCGCCATCAAATCTAAGAGCAGAATAATTCTCCCTCAGAAAGAGAAATCACCCATATCCATGTACGGTTCGGTGTCAGCCAGGGCATGCGGTCGTAAAAAATCCAGCCATAATGAGCCCCAAGGACATTATCCAAATCTATACCTGTGCACAGCACAGACCATCCTGCGAATGCGAAACAGTACGTACACTATAAACTGCTGATGACGACGAGCTTCAAGCTCCAACTAATAGAAGCAAGGATAACAAACCATGTCTGTGCCGGACGACTTGAACGAAGCTGTGCTTGCCACGGAGTCACTCGACGTGTTGTGATGTCCGTCCGTCACGCAAGCACTGTCCGCGTCACTTCTCAGTGACAACGTTGAGCCTCTCGTCGGCTACAACAATCAATCATATCAAACAAACTATAGTTTCTGTAGTTCATCACTACACATTCTACAGTCCACATTAGATCTGATATCAGCAAAGAATACTAAACACTTTAAACATTCAAACAATATTTACAATTGTACTCACAATGATAAGTACAGTCAAATTGTGAAAACATTACAATTATTACAATACCATCTGAAAAAAATTAATCATCATAATTTGTGGAACAAAAATTTAAACAATATTTTTCAGCGACTTTCTGAATCAAACCCAAAAATGAACATTTCAAACAGCGCTACAAAGTAGAAACTGGAACCAAGAACCGACACATAAACACAGGGTGTACTGCAAATACCGACACCTAAACAATATATATTAAAAGCTACAAAAACATCAGAACATCCTAAGTGCATACCCGATTGTCCTCCGGTTCGTCTGAGTCGCTGTCACAAGGAACGGGACGATTGATTGCCTCTTCTAGAATATACTTGGACCTGAAGTCCTGCAGCAGTAGACTGTGACGATCAGTCTTTGTGAGGGTACGAGGGTAGGTGAAGTCACGACGCTGAGGAGTACGACCTGAATCATACACACACACATTAACATAGAACCTCACTGAAAGGGTCCCGCTAAATCTGAGCAAAATAGATGATGACTGGGTTGCATGCCAGTTGTTCAATGCATTCACTAATCAAATTAGACCCAAACGCACAAAGATTTGGATGAAGCCCATGAAAACATGATGCTAATACGTTGTGTCGACAGTGCAAGCAGTACGGCATGCTCCTAGCTGTGTTTGCTCCACCTACTCCAAGCATTTCTGCAAAAATTGTCTAGCCTTCAAAGGAATAACAGATCAGATGGCAATTAAACATCAAACTTGAATTTCACATTATTTCGTGAGCACACCACTGGCCATTATCATCACCATCACATTATCATCACAAAAATAGCAATAACTCAACACACAACAAACATTGACAAGCATATACAGTGTATACACGATGTCCAGACCACTACCAGTGCATCCTGTGAGAAAATTACAAATTGCGTGTCCCTGGCGATACAAGGAAAATGCTACTCAGCTGACATTCTAACTAAACCTAAATTCATCAATGAGGTTATATACATGTAGAAATTTTATATACCTGGTCCTTGTAATGTGCAAAAAATAGCAGATTAGAACAAGAAAAATGCTATGTAAATACAATTGTGTTAATTTGTGTAATAGACAATCTATTGTTACTATGACTACTACTGTACCTGTAGGTACATCGACGACAAGTTCTTCACTGATGAACTTGTTGACCTCATCAAGACGCTGCTTCAACTCTCCGTCTGTGTCCAACACCCACTCTGTGATCACCTTGCCATACTGGCTCATCTCCTTCACTTCTTCTTCCAGTCCAGACTTCAAGGTGACATGCTCTGATGTCTGCTTCACATCGAGTTCCTTCACTGTACGGTCTGTCCTCGTCTCAAACGCCTGACCACAACAGCAAACACACAAAACTTAAAACATGTAATTGATCATACATAAATGATAAATCATAATACATTACGGTACACAGTTTACAGATGGTCAATAGTGACACGATCCACACAAACGAAGGTAGGTTCAATGTTTTTGCTGCAAAACTCAATAATAATACCCTTTATACTATACTTTCTGACAGGAAAAAATCCTACTAAAATCACAATATAATTAATAATCAATCAGGGAAACAAACATGCATTTAAGATTAACTGATTGCAACACACTTACTAAAAAGTGATGAATTCAATTCTTCATAAATCAGCACAATGCCTCATTATTTCAATAAAAACAACAGAATAAAATATTGAATAAATTGTTTAACTTAACTTAAAACATATCTATTCCAGATTCAAAAGCTACAAGTAAAATGTTAACAGACATAAACGGTCAATTTCATAACTATATATTATAATCACTAGCTGAAACACTGCCATCAGATTACTAAAGACATTGTCACAGCCCCTCAGCACCAGCACAACACAGACCAGTAGAGAGACACACAGAGGAACAAAGTCCCTCTGCACGTCTGTCTACCAGTCAGTCCGCTTGTACGGTCAGTGATTAGTGGTCAGATCAAGCTCAGAGCTGACCAATCGTGGATCTGACCATCTTCTATCTACGACTGCCCTTACAGCAAGCACTTAAACACTACAGAGTGAGCGCCAAGATTACAGTCGAAACAACTCTGGTTTAACTCAAGGAGCTCCAATGACATTTCTTTCATCACTTGGCAGTGAAACAGTGTTAATAGTTTGTTCATACACATACACAAAGTTCTGTAAGTTACAATGCTATGTGTCAATTTATAAAAGAAACTCAGAACATCATCTGTCGAAACAAGTAGCACAGATTTCACAGTCATGGTAAACATTTTAGAACATGAATGGACAATATCAAGCCAATTATACCAAAAAGATTAACTGCAGAGTTTCAGTTCATTGAAATATTAGGCCTACACATACAAAAATAAAAAGTACATACAAGCAGTACATCTAATACATACGATACTTCATTCAATTACAAGTAAAGCAACTATTAATTATCTAGACTGCTTAATATTCCAGATGAAAGGAAGAATAGTGAGAACCTGTTTTTCATCGCGGAACATTTGTGTCGTTGCATTAACCAGACTCTTCTGTCTGTCGATCATCGTACAGACAGACGTCGCATTGTTCTTGCATGACTACAAGACAACGTGCATATACAATGCCATACATATATATACATACATGTTGCATATATATGCACAACAGATGCCGACAGATTTAAACATTATACAAACAGATAGACGTTGTAAACTATGTGCAAAGAACAGAAAAACAGCTGTTATCAAATATAAATTCAAAACAAACAAATAAACAAGTTGCATAACAAAAACGTCGCACTCAATTCTATGCGATTGTGCCCTTAGCTGATAAACCCAAAAACTGCTGGAGACAAAAATCTCCCCTTTTAGATGAAGAATACGTTCAGCTAATAGACACTCACCTCTTCAGATCTAAAAGAGAAGGTATTCGTTCGCCTCTTGAAATCTAATATAGAATGTATTCATTCACCTATTGAGTTATCATTTTTAAAGGGCATTCAGTTAACTCTTAAGATGTGATAGAGAAGGCATTCAGTTACCTCTTGAGACTGAATAGAGAAGGCATTGAGCTCATCTCCCAGATCACTGATGTCACTGTTGGTGCTGTCAACGCAAGTGACGAGGTGTGAGATCTGTGCTGTCGACTCGGCTAAGTGATTCTGAGTGCAAGTCAACAGGTCGTCCTTGCTAACCAGGCACGCATCCACCATCGACTCAACATCACTGTCAACACAACAACCAATCAGACTCAACATCACTGTCAACACAACAACCAATCAGACTCAACATCACTGTCAACAATCAACCAATCAGACTCAACATCACTGTCAACAATCAACCAATCAGACTCAACATCACTGTCAACACAACAACCAATCAGACTCGATATCACTGTCAACACAACAACCAATCAATTCGTCAGTGAGAAACTGATCGGGACAGGTAAAATCTTTCTCTACTTTAGTCTTTTTTTATTTCGTTTACAGCTGATACAGCGCACGATAAAATTACACACTGATAAATTACATACAATAAACTTACACTATAAAATTACACATTATAAAATTGCATACAATACCACCTACAGATAGAATAGAACTCCCCAACTAAACTGACAATACACAAAATAAACAATTAACAAAGTGGTCAATTAAGTCCAAAAATGAAGCGCCGGTGCAATAAGAAAGTAATTATCACCATACGAACACTAGGCAATTCAGCACAATTTTTCATGGTTAACCAAGATCATGAAACAGATACTTCTGTATTTATCATGAAAGAAAAAAAAAACTACAATTGACAACCAATTATAAATGAACGGCAAATACATACATCAAGAGCCCACCAGAGACAATATATAATTCAATTGAGAAATTCAACAACAGTCGACACTGCTATGAGCTGCTTGATCCCTAACTGAAAATCGAGATTATACCAATGTAGTTGTCTTATTATCACGTTAGTCACATATTATTAGTCACTAATAGTCACTTATTATTATGTTAGTCACATACCATTAGTCACTCATAGTCACTTATTATTATGTTAGTCACAGTATAAGTTTTTGCAAAGTTTAAAATACATCATCAGACAATTTTCCATTTGAATACTAAAACACAGACCTCGTGGCAGCATGTTTGTATTCAGAGACCTGCTTTTCACTCTTGCTCAGATTCTCAACAATCTACAGTTCAACACAAATAAATACAACAATCATAAAGACAATCTATGATTATCAAAACGATAAACAATAACTAGATTGAAGTCAACAAAGTTGAACAACAAATATATAATTAATCTCACAATATTAATAATATATCATAGTCCAATAGAGGCTCTCATCTTACAACACTTCTTTGAATATTTAAAGGAATATCTTATGTAAATATCATATGTTACATGTCTACTACACAACCAAACAGATAAGATCAAAATTCATGATAAATTATTAATACAAAATGCCAAGGCAAACAATTGCTAAGGATAGTTTTAAGCATGAAGTATATTACCCTTGTATAACTCGACAATACAACAGCAACAGGGTATGCAATTGCCTTCAATTCGGCAAAGAATGTTGAACCTCTTTACACGAAAGCATCACTCAAACAAATATCGGCAAGTAGACCTATCAGGTAAACTTGAACGGAACAAAGCGCCTACAGAACCACTAGGATGTGCCAACTTTTGAGTGGAGTTGCATATATTTTTATTGTATAGTTTTTGCCTTAAAAATACTAAATTTAAATGCAAATATTTACGTCTATTGGCACATTTGAAAACCTTCCAGTAGAATCCTGTTACCTGATTGGTATGAGTGGTCAAGTGCAACTGTTGTCGTTCGGCCGACTCAAGCAACATCCTGGCGAAACAGCTACTCAACTCATTCGCTTGTTCCTAGTACAACAACACAAAGCAGCTCTCAACAATCGCAAAATCAAACAGAACAAAAATAAAACCAACTAATTTATTAATTTTATCCCTTAGAAAATAATACGACAGAATAAACATCATCCTCAAGAACACAATTGGTTCAAATCAACCATTAAAATGATTAACAGCCCGCACCGTGACTCAGACAAAAGCAACACATTGCTAGACATTGCACAGATTTAGACTTTGCACAGTAGCTGTTACACTGCACGAATACTCGCGCATGCACAAAACACAACTCGTTTCACAACAATGCCTGTACGCAGATGTGTTCCATGATAGACCGTGTCAGACAGGCTAACATATCAGGGCTGACATCACCAGAATGTTTCTCATTGAACAACAGAGAAAATTATCAGACAACAGATAGACTAATACTTCTTGTTTAGTTAGTACAAACCAGCGTTAGTTTATTGTGAGAGTTCTTCAGTTCCTCCATCTGGCTTGCTTGTTGACTAGCTGCAGCTAGCTGCTGATCAGAAAAGCTAATGACAAGCTCTTTGTGAGCAGCTAGGCTTGCTGTCTGCTGCTCAACAAACTTCTGAGTCTTCTCTTCCTGTACGCGGATCTACAGTACCAACATACAACACACAACGTAATGCACGCGGATCTACAGCACCAACATACAACACACAACGTAATGCATGAGATCTAAAGCACCAACACACAACGTAATGCATGAGATCTACAGCACCAACATACAACACACAACGCAATGCATGCGGATCTACAGCACCAACATACAACATGCAACGTAATGCGAGTAGATCTACAGCACCAACATGCAACACACAACGCAATGCCACGATGCAAGAACAACAGAAAACAGCACTTAAGAATAACATAAGACACCTGCTTCATAATTATCAATGCTCAATTAATTAATTTTATTTATTAATTATATGGAGTTACTGTTCATACTGCAAGTCCTATTACTCTAATTAATGTTCAAATATTGGTTCAGAAAGTATTTATAACAATGCAGGAATAAATGCGATAAATCCCACCCTCATTACTGAAACATTGTCACGCGGCTGACTACAGAATAAAGCACCTGTCATTAACGGTAAAGACAAAAATACTTTTCACAATAATTTCTATGCAAATTGCCACAATATGCTTCATTCACTCGACTCATATGAATTAATATCATATCGCAGCACACAAAGCATATGCAGATTATACAACAAGTTAATATAGTATAAATAGAAATATGACAGGTTCACCTGTTCCTTCAATGTGGTCTCGAGATCTTTGAGATCCAGCATTTGTTGATTAAGTTTAACCATAATACTTTGTATGCCAGCGATGACGACTTGTTCGTTGAAGTCAAACAATCGACAGATCTCTGAATCCTAAACAACAACAACAAAGCAACTTAATCAAATGCACATTATGCAACTAAAACAAATGCACATTACTTTAAACAGCCTCAGAATAAATGTCATGTAGAGTTATCAACCATACATTTCAATTACATAGTTCTAATTTCCAATACCGGTCAATAGCAATCCATGCAGAGATTTTTCAAACTGATATGCATGCTAATACAAATCTCATCTGTCAGGCAAGGCCATCGCATTAGCTATCTTCATAGAAAATACCTACACATAATAAATCAATAAATATTACAATCTTACTTGTAATCAATAAAGGTATTCAACCAAAATGAATAAGCACCGAGAGCAAAAATAACTAATAATGAAAACTATAAATGAACACCAACGGCAATGCTCCCCATACATTTTTCTGCTCAATCTAATAGTCTAGTGCTCAAAAGGATTGAGGTTAAACTTCTGCACATGCGTCACTTAATCTGCCATTTATCTAGGTCTCTCGCTTGTACTTAAATATATTATATTAGTATATTCAGCATTGGTATTACCATATCTAAGACATAATAAACTGTTTAAAACTAAGGAAGAGATTTTTCAGATTCTTACAAATTGCATTTATCAAACAAAATTACATATGTTTAACACAAAATTAAGGTATTTAAATATAAATATTTTGCCATATTTGTAGCCTCTGAAATCAATTTAGACTTCTGTTGATCTGTAATCATTCACAAACTGTATCACAATAACAATATGACATTACCCTCGTCTTGCCACAATGATTCGAAATGCTTTCAAGATCTTTCAGCATGCCGTGAGAGTGCCTCTCTATGCCGTGATTTATCTGTAGTAAACCTTTAGACACGCCTTCACACAGACCAGCCAGACTTGCGGACATCTTGGCTACTTCAGACGATCTTTGCGACAGTAGATCACCTTCAAACACGAAGCAAATCAGACTACGATTAAATATGCCAACAAACACAAGGTCTACGTCCAACACATGCTCCACAGAATTGCACATTCTAACTAACATCAATCATCTGCTGAAATATACTTCATTAGAATTTTTTTTATAAAATTATCAGATCACATAGGAAAAAAACCGTAGCAATTAAAACTTTCTTAATTTGTCAGAAGCCAGCACTGTTGCCTATATCAGCCAACATTTAAACCAGCACATGTCAAGTGAATAGACAAAGACTAGACATCAAAACATCTTTGATGAAAGAAACATTAATCAAACAGCAAGAAAACATAATACAAAGTTAAACTCTGTTCAGTGCTACACACAACATATTTGAAAACAAGTTAAAAAAATTAAATAAAAAATAGCAAATAGAAGTCATGAACAGAATCACCAACAAACAACAACAGCAGCAGACAAAAGAACAAATAAAGTTGAACGTCATAGAAGTACAAACTACTACAAAGCCTAAAAGTAGCGTCGTCATTAAGTCCCATTGGACTAACCCTCCTCTTCATATACTGAGCTGAGACAATAATATTCTAAAATCAGAAACATAATGAGAACACATAACATAAAGCTATCTGTAATGTCATTCAGCATTGTAACATTATATCTAAAACTGGAACATTATATAGATAACTCTGAAATAAACAGATAAAACAATCGAGTATTACTGTCAGAAGAATTCTATTCGTAAATTCAGTACACATTACGAACACACAAAATTAAAAACATACATGCACTAACCAAGACAATGCATCGCGTAGCACAAATGTAAACAAAGCTTACATCAATGGGCTTCAATTAACATTACTTTATAACCCATAAACAAACAGCATTGAAGCAAGCCTGATGACGTTAACTCAAATGCCTCTTACATACCAAGTTTGGAACAAATCTGCGAGTTGGTTGACTTCTGCTGATTGTCGAAGGACTCCAGATTGCCCTCCATGGCAGAGATGCTACTTTGAAATGTGGCAAGAAATTTCTCCTGCACACTTGCATTGGTAGCCTCGACGTTCTTCTTTCTGTCAAGCTTTGCATGCAGACCGGAGACATCTTGAGTCGACTCGCCGGCGGTATGGAGCAGCTGCAGACGAATAAAACACATCAACTTTGACAAATCATACCAAACAATAAACCGCTTTGCTAACTTCTGCACAGCACGCTACACAATTTATTTGTTACATGCTCTGAAACATGTAACAAATGTCACAAATGTTATATTGAGCAAAAGAACACATTAATTAATGACATTAAAGCAATTTAATATGCAATTGATTAGTTTAGCCAAGCTTAATTACTAGACGCCATTAATGCAAAACTTTAAATCATACTTATTTATTAAATTACATTACAAATAACATGAAATCTGAGTCCTTAAAAACAACAAATCACAAAAATCTCATTGTCTAAAAAAAGGTGGAAAATTGAACAAATAAACTAAAAATGGCACAAATCTGTCAGTATCGCAAAACGTAACCATCATAAGAAGATAAATAGCAAAAGGGAACCCTGTTTGCCGTACCTGACTGGCTTCTGTGTAGAGCTTCGTCTCCGTCTTGACATGCACTGTGACAAGATGCGACTGTTCATCACGTTGCTGCGTTGTCACGTCAAGTCTCGTCTTTGTCACTCGAAGGTCGTCCGTCGTCTCTTCCAGCTGCTTCGTCGTCTGCTCAAGGTCGACCGTTCTCTCGTCAAGCTCTCTCTTCGTGTCCGTGAACAGCTCGCTCAACTGAAACATTGCAACAGAGCAAATAGAGTTGATGATAAAAGCGGCAAAAATTAAACTAAATACAAACATGCATCGATCACAACCACTGGTTTGAATCAATCCGACTTCTAAATCGAGCAGTAACAAGTAGTTTAAGTGTATAGCTATACTTGATAAAGTTCTATCCACTTGCCTAGTCCACAAAATATTGGCCAGCCACGGCCAGTTGCAAATAACGATTATTAAAATATGAAACTCAACTAGTGAGTCTATATATCAATTGCAGTTAAGGTTATTTATTTTCATTCAGCACACAGCACCTGCAACTCATAGGCAGATTCTGATTCCTCGTCAATTGGGTCAAACTTTCACATAATTAATTCGATCTATATTAATCACTGGATCATACTCACTTCATGGGGCTAACTTCATTGTACCGTAATATCTGATGAATTCAAAATTAATACATATCTAAATTTTACCAATTTTCCTGTGCTGCACTCTGGTACAGCATAGCATAACAGTCTAACCAGTAGCATACTAGTACAATCGACAGAACACTTGCACTTTAGAATAGTTGGCAATTATTATACGTGCTACGCAGCAATCAATGACAGCTTCTCGAACTATGACTCTATGCACCAATCAATGACAGCTTCTCGTACTATGACTATGCAGCAATCAATGACAGCTTCTCGTACTATGACTCTATGCAGCAATCAATGACAGCTTCTCGAACTATGACTCTATGCACCAATCAATGACAGCTTCTCGTACTATGACTCTATGCAGCAATCAATGACAGCTTCTCGTACTATGACTCTATGCAGCAATCAATGACAGCTTCTCGTACTATGACTCTATGCTCTCTGACCTTTATCAGTTCATCTTTCATGACCGTGATATTCTCCTCTTGTTCTTTGAGCATATCTTTCTGTTGTGCTAACTGGATCTGTATGGCACTGCAAAAAAATAAAGAAAACAAGATTATTATTCTTATTCAGATGTACTTTCTCTTAGATACCTTAAGTAGAACATCTCATAAATAGATTAAGCCAGTAAACCCGGAACTATCCTTAAAACAACCATTAAATAAACAAAAAATACAATTCCTCATTTTCTATAATGACGTAACAGCATTCCCCATAACAATATATGTTTGGCATAAATTTAAACAGTTTCAAACGTTGTTATGTTTCAGTGACTGTCATAATCATCGACCTACATTCAAGACGCCAACAATGCACCGAATGAATCAAACAAACAATGGCTGTGAAACAAACATATCATGCTTTCAATGCATGGAAGGAAAGCTATTAGAGAAATCTGACAACAGGAGAACAAGATAGGCAGTGAGGTTGGATGCCAAGAACCTGCCGGAAGAACATCAACAGTGAATCTCACAATACACCACATCATCAGAAAGTACTCGCATTTATAATAAATACAAATTGCATGAACAACAAAACTGAAACTTAATAATCTACAGCATAACAACAGCTCATTATTTACAAAACTACAAAGCACGATGTAAAAAGGTGACATCTTCATCGTACTTGTAGTTGTCCTCAGCCATGAAGATGCCGTTCTTGTCCCTAGCAGCCTGCAGATCTTTCCGCATTCTCTCTATTTCCTCAGTGTATTCCTGCATACATTCAAACGCATCAATCAGGTCAACAGATCACTACACACTCGGTACAACAGACATGTACGATTCAAACAACAGACAAACTACATCCAGTTAGAAAACATCAAATTCAATAACAATACCTTGTCTGTTATGGTAGCAATACTATTTAACATATGAGTAAACTTCATCAGAACAATAACACTTTTGTCAAAAATAAAACAAATATTCAAAATATCTTCATTTTAATACTTGATGCCATTGACAATTCAGATTGTCCGTTTAAGCCGAAACTCTTACAGCTAAACGCCGTCACCACACGTTATATACAGGTTGTGGTTTTTTCTCACGTGAAAAATTCACGAGTCGTTCACGAAAGCTCGTAACGGCTCTTTTCACCTTAGGATCAGCTGGATCAGCACAACATGTTTCATGCAGCACTACGAGCCTTAAGACGACTCTCAAGAATGATATCTTACATAACTGAATGATGTAACAACAACAACATCAGACATCAACCGAACGCACCTTGATGAGAGCTTTCTTTGTCAGTTTCTGATTGATCTCCGGCTTGTTCGTAATGTTCTTAGCTCTGTTAGCGTAGTCCAGAGTACTCAGCGTCTCCTGACAAACACATCATGCTAATGTTAGAGATCAACTACATCTATATCAATGATGAGCTGCGCTACAACAACAGCTCAAATTTTAACAAATAACACAAAGGATAAACTGGACAGTACTACAGATATGTTCAATCATCAGCAGATTAAAACATCATGAATATGCATACATTTTTGGATGAAATAAAAAAACTGTCGGTCAACTATCTGACAAAAAAACCATCCTACTAACAATTGATTACAACCAATGTAGGATTGCAGCGGTGGAATACCTCGAGGTTGCAAGAAGCTGGCGAGACAGTTGCTATGATGGAAGTCTTCGTCCGACCACCCAGCGAGTCTTGCAACAAACGAGTTAGCTTGCTTTCCCTGAAATAGCAACATCATCGTTAAACATAAAACCATTGCTGCAAATCAATAAACAATGCACAGTTTAAGCTTTGCAACAAGGTCATGATTCTCATTATAAAATTCTAAAGATCAGTATGGACATAAGGCATATTTTTATTTCCTAACAGCTGAATGGCTTTTGAATGTTATAGTCCAAATACAAAACATTATTTTCTAGCACCCTCCAGTAGAAACAATGCAAAATGTTGTTTAATGTTACTACCAAGATGTTGGCAGATGGTACCAGTAAAGAACTTATTACATATAAATCTTTAATTCACCACATGAACATGGATAGAGTACAATAACCTACGAACCAACCCACTTGACGAACCTACTGTGATGCTGACCTGTCACAGTGTCCTAGCCGGTAGGACGTATTTAGTATAAGATTGCATGAATTTGTACGTTTGTAACTTGTGTGCGTTTGTCGTGCTTGAATTAAAGAAATATTATTAAAATATCAAGCTAATAATATATAGTATAATACAGCATATGTATTTATTACTAAAGAAAATGGCTTCGTAGAAATTGACCATGCAGAACATATGGGAGACTTGGATGTCATTATAGATAAAGATTTATTATTCAAGAACCACATATACGATACAATCAACAAAGCACACCAGATGATTGGAATCATTAACAGAAACTTTAATAACATTGATAAAGATTTCTTTAAATAGCTGTACAAGAGCCTGGTGAGAAGCCATCTCGAAAATGCTCATGCTGTATGGAACCCATACTGGATTGGCTTGATAGACGACATTGAGGAAGTACAACAGCGTGCTACTAAGATGATTAAAGCATGTAAATCATTAAGTTATATCGACAGACTTAAATATTTAGAAATTCTTATTCTCAAATTTTGAAGACTTAGAGGTGATACGATAGAAACTTATAAAATACTTCCCTTGGAATACATTTAAACTTTGTGTTCAAGACCTGTACTAAATATCACTTGAGAAAATATGCTTTCCCTGTACGGATAGTGAACGCTTGGAACTCTTTGCCAGACTCGATTGTCACCTCTGACTCTGTGATAACTTTCACAAATAAGTTGGATAAACATTGAAGGACATAGACTTGTACTACGATCGTGCATTTAATTTCACTGGAAGTTGTAAGATAACTGTAAATGTGTAACATGTGAATGTAGTATTATGTCTGCAAGATTATGTTTACTTGTTTATTATGACATGGACTCAGGGGCACCTTGCCTAAATCTATGCATACACCTTGTTATTTTATGTTATAATAAAAATAACAAATCACACACAGTACACACAAATACTGTATTTAAATGATATGCCAGCTTCTTTAGTTACTATGTATGTTGTATTTAGAAACTAACTAACTAGATGCACGTAGGTTGATCATGTAGGAGACATTTGGTGCATATTTAGAGAATGACTAATGAGATACAATTAGGTTAATGAGATGCAAATAGGTTGTACCTGTACGGCACGTGAGGCGTGTGCTCGACTAAGGCTGTGATCACTCTGCCCAGAGTCAGTAGACTCTGGTTAATGTTTCCTGCCTCACGCGCTCGCTTATCCACCGCTCCAGATCTCCCGATACACTCGCTGCCAGCAAGATCAACCTGTGCAAAGTAGGAAACTTGATATACAGGTGAGAGAACAGGTCGTCAATGCATACATGGAACAAATAAATAAATAATTAATTCCATCGTTACTACTGACAAGAAGTTAAATAATATGATCCATCGCCAATTCACAGCCTTGTACATTTCACTAAGCAAGAACAATTTTGTCATCTGCAATCCATACAGATGTATACTAGCATGTGATTACATGGCTTTCTCAAAATAGGAAAAAATCAGGATTGCCGATGGCAATATTATTGACTTACATAAACCCGACCCAGGTGTGACATATGTATCAATTAACTTGCTGGGCATATTTTCTATAGCATATTTGATATGGCAATGAATTTTAATATTGTATTTGTAATTTTTTAATTGCCCATTCTAATAATATAAAATATTGCTATTTATGTTATACAATATAACTAAACATGTTTACAAAGAAAGTCTTGAAAATTACAACACTACTAGAACAAATAAAAACAACCACATTTGCATACACTTCTTTGAAGCTAGGAGTGAGTCTATTTAAAAGGCAGCTTCTTCCAACTAAACTGCTACAACAAATCATAAAATTTCAAATATATTAAGTATATAAACAACTGCAAACCACCTCAAACTCCACGCCTCTCAACTCAGACAAAACGCACAACACCACACACACCCACTCCATGACCTAACCATAAACCCACACTGCCCAAGACAGATGAAAAGAACCATATTCAACAACTGGGACCAATACACCACCAATAT